>VYZT01055535.1:218538-436485 GCA_013400735.1 Pomatostomus ruficeps | reverse complement strand
GCGGTGCCCCGGCCGGGGCAGCCCCGGGGCCGCTGCCGTCCGGGGGATGCCCGGGCACGGCTCCGGGAGCCGCGGGGCGGGAGAGCGCTCGCCGCCCCGCGCTGGAGTTTGTCTCGGGTTGTGGGCGGTGAGAAGTCGGACCGGAGCGGTTTCCCCGAGGGCCGGGCTCCCCTCGCCGCTCTCAGCACCCCGGTAGCACCGATCGGGTTGGAAGGGGTCTCTCCCCGGCAGTGGCGATGCGAACGGAGCTGTGAGAGGGGGGGTGGTCGCTCCAAGTGTTCAGCGGTGGTTCTTTCTTTTTTCTCATTGTCTCATTGCTTCTGCTTTGAGTAGAATTGGAACGGGTTTCAGGGGTTTGGTTCAGAAATCAGGATAATCAGACTGTAATGAGTTTTGGTGTCGGAGCTGGAAAATGCCACGAGGTTATGAGAGAGGAATTGATTTATTTCAGTCTTCCTCTGGATGGGAAACAAACGTGTAAATGGTATTTACCACTTACTGAAAATGAAGCAGGAGTAAAATGACCGTGTCAAACGTGAAGTGCAGGGGAAACCTGTGCAGCCTGCATTAGAGTGTGTCCTCTTGTCTTTATTCTGGCTTTGGATAAATCTTGGTTGATTTTCTCCCCTCTGTAGAAACAACTGAAATAGCAAAGAATGTTCAGGGTCTGTTTTATGTTGGGTTTGGGTTTGGTTTTGTTCTCTGAAAGCTTGGGGGAAATATGCTGATGTATCGTAGGGTTTTTTTAAATTCTCGTCCAAGTTTTGATACACCAACTCATGACCCATATCCGAGAGCCTTCTCCTCACTTGTGGGAGCTTCCTCCTTCAGACAAAGCATAAAACATGCAGGCGTACGTGCCAGAGCCAACCTACAGGGACACCCCAGTAAAACTGCAGTTTGTAGTGCACATCTAAGCTACAGAATGCCTTATGTTGAATATTTCATCAGGTAATTTTTCAGAGAAACCAATTTGTTGTCTGACCTATGAATTGAGAAGGCTGAACCATATACATGCCTCACAAATGTGAACAAATTGGTACTTTCTTTGTCAAGTTACAACTGAGAGTAAATTTCCAAAGTAAAAGGAGCAGTCCTTGAAGTTAAACAGTGGGGAGTTTCAGAATCATTTGAACATCACTATTAATAGAATAGTAGCTCAGCTGAGCAAGAAAGTGGCTTTTTATACATTTGCATCTAATTATTGCAGATGTGAATACATTAGCAGCCGTGTTTCAAGTGGAAAGTTCTTGGAAGGCTCAATGTTTACAAACACTGGTGAAGGTGGCTGCAGCAGTGTGTGCAGGGATAGTACTACGGGCACTCGCTGAGCCTCGCAGCGGCTGTGGTTACAAGGATCGTGTATCGCACGGTAGCAGCGGGTGAAACGTCTGTACCTGCTCATTGTTGAGGTTCCAGAAGTGTCACGATGCAGATTTCCAGGGTCCAGGAGTTCTCCTTCCTGCTGTTTGTTGGTAGGAGTGTGCACGCTGGCGGTCTCAAGCCACAGTAGTTAAAATTGTGGTATCAAACAGGGCACCTCTGGCTATTGCTGTAGACAGGGAAACTCTGTAGATAAATGCTGTGAAAACTTGAGGAATATCATGTGGAAAGTAATACGAAGAAGTACTTGGAGGGAGGAGGTTCCACACCTAAACCTGCTGCTGCTGCCATTAGCCCGGTGTTTAAAACAGCTACCAGACTTGATGATTTTCACTGGTAATTACCGTGCGTGCCTCCTGACTGATACGCGTTCAGGAGCGCGTTTTTGTGTTGCTGTAGTACTTTCCCAGTGCAGTTAAAACATCAGTGAGCGTGGATAAAACCTTGGAAATGTCCTGATGAAGTGCAGTGTTGTGTATCCTTTGTGCTTTTTAGCAGCTGTGCAGGTTAATGCCAAGTTTAGCGCCAGTTTTGCTGTCTCCAAGAAGTCTCAAGACCCTCCTTGCAGTATTCTCACATGTACCAAATACAGGATCGTGCAGTTTGTAATTCCACATTTGGCTCAAGTGCTCGTGGCTTCAGGCTGGTTCCAGTGGCACCAGTTCAGCTTGCTGACCATGGGGGTCGTCCTCTGCGTGGAGCCTTGTCAGGTTACTCCCACTGACACCTGTGAGTGCACCCACGGGCACACAGCTGAGGAGGGCAGGTGTCTTCTGCCACGTCTCAAGTGAAAGGAGAGGAAATGGTCCTAGGTTGTGCCAGAGCAAGTTCAGATTAGATATCAGGTGAAAATTCTCACTGAAAGAGCCATGCATTAGGATGAGTTGCCCGGGGAGGTGGTGGAGTCACTTGGAGATTTGGGTAAGGGGTTGTTGTGGTGGTGCTGGGTTGATGATGGGACTAGATGGTATTGAAGGTTTCCTCTAACCTTGGTGATTCTGTGGTTGGACAACTTTTGGCTAAGTTAAGAGATGTTGATGAAGTGGGTTCGATGTTGTCTCCTGTTGGACCTGTGCTGAGGTCTCCTGATGGTGGTCTTCTCCATGTTTTACGAGCTACCCCATGAACCATGTTTTTATTTTATTTCTGAGCTGTCTGGAGTCAAAAGCCCTTCACTTCCTCCCTCTCCCTGCTGTTCCTTCTCTATTGCTTGCCCTGAAGCAAAGGGGAACATTCATTTCTCAGCCCCATGGCCTTGTCCCCAGAGTGGTGCTGCCGTGCTCGGCTGACCTTGCTCCTGTCTGCTTTGACCTGGCTGCAGGCACTGCTTGGTGTGTGTTGGTGTCACAGCAGCCCAGCCCCAGGAGCCCAACCACACACCGCCGGCACCCCCGGAGCTGCGCTGCGGGAGTTCAGCGAGCTCCCAGGGTGCAGGCTCTGACTCAGACTGAGATTGGCTGTGTTTGTGTTGGGTTTAGAACACTTACTGCACGCTTTACACCTTCTAATCTGTATTCTTAGTTATGATTTAAGAGGATTATGAATAACCTAGTGTCTCCACAGCTCACCAGAAGGTAGTCCCTGCTTGTGGCTGTAGGGATCAGTTGCAGAAGCAGCCACACAGTTATTAGCTGGCTAATAGATAACCATCTGATGCAGGGATAGACTCTGGGCTTACCAGATTTCTCATGAACCACCTAGACAGGGTTTCCTGGTTTTTTGCTAATGTTGTACAATGCCTTTAACATGCCTAAGCACTTTGAATGTGTCAGGTGCTGTTATTAAGTGTGTTTAGGGAATACACAAGGTGTTATATCTCAGTACTTTGAAGTCAATGGCAAAATTCCCAAGCATGAAAGCAGTGTCTGCTCGTGTTAGCAATCCTGACAGACAGCCGTGCACCCGAGTCTCGCATGGAGCTCAGCCTACAAGAAAGTTTCTAATGCTGGGGGAAAGCCCCCTACTCCTTGAGTTTGGGGAAATTACACCACTTACTCCCGTAAGATGTACTAGCTTGGTCACAGTTTTCCTGCGTGTTGGAGAGTGTTCCCACTCTCCATTTGGATGACCCACACCCCTTTTCTCTGATTGCTACAAAATATGGGGAACCAGTTTGAGAACTTCCAGGTTTTCTGTTTCCTCTCAAGTCTTCTGGAGGTAGCAAGACTCTGTTTTTACTGTCTCAGGTTCTTGCTGCCCAGATACCATCACCCCATTGCAGGTCCCCTGTTCTGGTGTCTGTTAGTGCCTGTGTTGAGGACTGGCTGTCTTGGGCTCACAGGGTGGCTTGTGATTGAAGAGAGTGAGCCTAAACCACAAAATATTGCACTGTGGGAGGATATCCAGCTTTCTCTGACTTACGGGAGTGTCTTGGGGTTACTGGTGTTGGGTTGGTGACTGCTCCCCAGTGTCTCGAGCAGAGGTAGTTCTCTCACGGACTGGAGAAGACCTGAGGGTTGTGATTTGATGTGGATGTGCTTGGCCCTTGCTCCCTGTTTGGTTTGGACTTCTGCTTTGGTTTGTTTATTCCTGAGATTAATCCTTCCTAGACGTGGTTCACTGCTAAGTTGAGCTTGTTGACACGGGCAGAGGGTGCAGTGCAGCCAGAGAAGAGGAAGGTACAGAAAAAAGCCAGCTGGACTTTGCCAGGCTGCCCATCCCGTCACACATCTCACACAGATCCTTCCCTGGTTCTCCAGCTGAAAGGAATCAGAACAATTTTTTTAACCTTTTAGTCCTTTTAGGCTGTATAATTAGGTTTTATGATGAAAGCAGTGTCAAGCGTATGTGTTTGAGTTCTTCAGAGAAGTGTTCTCTAAGTAGAGAACAGGTCTGGGAGCAGCTGGGACTTGATCAGGCTCTTGGAAGGGGGCAGTGGAACCCCATCTCGGAGGGTATTTCAGCTGCTGGCACTTGCCAAGTGGGACAAACTGACACCTGTGGTAGGAAACACAAAGTCTGGGGCTCCCCCATTCCCAAGGAAAGATCTTTACCCGTGATTGAAAGGGGCACTCTGTTGATCCAGCGCTTTTTGAGGTGGTCATTGCATTTGGGTTGGAGCTCCTCGGGGCAGAGGGCTTTCTCAGGATTAGCTGCTTCACGGAGGACTCCCAGGTGCAACAGCATCCCCTTAATGAACTGGATTCGTTCGGGGCAGATCCGAACGGCCTTTGTAGCCTGCTGGGTTTAGAGTGCGACTTCTGACGAGGCAAAACACGGGGAACCGTGCCTTTTCCTGCACCTGGCACGCGTTTCGGTGGGAATATCGGGGGCTGCCGTGGCTGAGCGGCGCATCCCCGGTAGCGCTGGCGCTGGAGCGGAGCGCTCCCGGGATAAGGGATCCATGGGGAAAAGGGCCGCCCTCTAGCGGCGCACCCGGACCGTCCGGGGTCTCCGCGATCCGCAGCGCTCGGTGCCTGCTGCTGACGTTATTTCTGGGAGAATCTGCCTTCACCGGGATATGGATGACTAAGCTCTCAGCACGTAATTATCTTTATCAGCTGTGTCTGAAAAAAAACCCCTATTTCAACAGCTTCTTTTGTTGGTGGAGGAAAAGCATGCTATTTCTTTCTCCAAAAAATGTGCATGGATGTATAGCTGGAGACACCCACCAGCAGCACTGTGGGAAACTGCAGAGCTCACCTCATCTCTCCTTTTCCTGTTCCTGCCCTGCAAGTGCCCTGTTTTATTTAGGAACACATGTCAGTCAATGTCTGGATTCTCCGGATGGGTTTGATAGGAGATGTGGGTTTTTGGCAGCGATTGTTAAACAGTTGGTTTAATGTTCTATTGCTTTCAGTACAATTGTCTCATGTGGAGGGGACCAGATAGATTTATTCCTCTGGGTGATTTCAGTAATTAAGTGTGCTTTGACTTAGCCAAAGGCAGGGTGGGAGCTGGTAACGTGGTTATCAAAAATGTGTATATAAAGCCAGAGGTTTTATTTTCCTTGTAGGTCACAACAACGATAGCTGAAAAGAGAGGCCCTGGAGCACCTGCCCAAGAGCAGCAGCTGAGCACAGGCTCTGTGCCCGACCCAGCAGCGCCCATTGGGCTGTGGAGGAGGGTTGAGGATCATCTATTTTTATTGCAGCATCAAATTGCATTAGGCACACTCTGGCAGGGGAAGGCAGGATAAAAGGATGGCTTCAGCCTCAGAGAGCTGTTGGTCTGAGCAGTATCCTGACCGTGCCGTCCGCAGTAGTCTCAGTACTGTGTGGCTGGGGCCAGTGCTGCAGTTCTGGTCTCATGGCAGCAGCTCTTGTGTTCCTCTTGCTCGTCTTGTGGGACTGTGGAAGTGAGGAGCAGGGTAGTTGGGGGGGTGATTGACAGGTGTCACTGGCACAAGGAGAAATTTTGTATTTGCTTCCAGCATTCAACTGAGAATTTCAAGGGAAGACCAGGGAAGTAGACATCTCAATTCTGTGGAAATCCACAGGCTTCCTTGGGGAAAACAGCTTTAATTTCTGTTTGCTGCCCAGGTCCCTGCTGAATGCTCCATGTTTCTGTATATTGAGTTTCTTTCTTTGCCCCATGGGATGCTTCTGTGTACATGCAGCAGGCAGGTAGCCCCAGGGAGGGGACAGTGTCAAAACAGCAGGCTGCTCTGGCACACAGTTGCCTCTGCTGCCTCTACCTGACTCCTGTGACAGGGCAGGTGTTGCCTGCAGACAGGAGTGCTGCCTTCCCCCAGCAGCCTCCAGGGTGATGAGTGCACAGTTGCTCCTGCTCAGGGAAGCCATAACAAAAGCCCCCCGTGGAGAGCTGCCTTCAGTGAGCTGTCCTGTCCTGTCCTGCGGTGGCAGGGTGTCCCCTGATGGAAGCACATCCAGCTCCCCGTGCTGCACAACAGCAGGGCTGGGCTCTACCTGGTATGGGCAGAGGGCCTCCCGTGTCCCTGGAAGGTCCTGCCCTGCAGAGGACACGGAGCAAACATGGAGTCACCTTCCTGGCTTTTCCTCTGCAAGAGCTTCTGCTTAGTTGAGTGTTCATTCAGAAAGGAGCTGGACGTGCTACTTCTGCTTGGGTGGCAGGAGAGTCACCATCAAGTGCCCTCCTCAGCTTTCATCTGCCCCTTCTGAACTTGGTGCATAGATTGAGTCTTTGTGAAAATCCTAATCATTCCTTTCTACCTCTCTAAGTTAGGCGAGATTTGGGCCTTCTTTTTCAGTTTTCCTCCAAATACCGACTCCCGGGCACAGCTGTGAGAAGGAAGGAGAGGTCCAGTGGGCAGCTTGTGGGGCAGACACACCACCTGCATGGCAGGTGGCCTGGAGCAAGTCCATAGCAATCTCTTCATCTTTAAATTTACCTGGGAAAATGTGACACTTGTTTTGCTGTCTGTGCCCTGCTGATGGCTGTAGGGTTACTCTGCCCCATTGTGATGGGGAGATTCTTAGGGAAGGGAGATCCTAAAGCTTGCAGGAACCCTCACAGCAGTTGCTTGAAGGTTATTCCACCATATTTTGTAGTTTGTTTGCACAACATTGCTGTAGATGCCATTGTATTAGAATATTTCCCCTCAAAGTTACAAAAAATAGATAAAATTCAAAACTGAATGAAAGCAGAATATTTCCTTTATTCTCTGTTAGCCATGAAGGACGGGCTGCCCTCTCCTCTGATGTCTATATACCCTGACACTTTGTTGCTCAGGATATGTTTTATCCCTGACAGGTGAAACCTGTCTTTAAGTAACATTTGATTCCCAGGGAATCGGGTTACCTCCGCTGCCAGATTGTTCTGCGAAAAATAATGAGGCTTTAGACTGCAGACACTTAAAATGCTTGTCTGAACGTGACAGAGCTGTGAGCCTGGTCAGTCACTTCTGCCCAGTAATGTGTTCCTGTTTTACTTGGAATTCTTCAGATATGGAAAACTTTTCTTTCACAAAGCTCAGATAAGCAGAGCGCTGTGACAGTTTTTCACAAGGCTCTTGCTTCTGAGTTTTAAAAAAATACACTCATCACAACTGTGTTGCCTGTGTAGAGATTATAAAACTAATTTGATTTTATTTGCCTTTCCATATAGCGTGAATCAGAAATACGGAATTACCCAGCTGTTACAGACTCCTGTGCTGGCAACATGAGTAAAACCAGTTTTTCAATTGCCATGCATTCTTCTGAAGTATAAAAAAGAGGAAAAAAAAAACCAACACAAGTTTTGCTGTGGTTTCAGGGAGCAACATGGTAATACTTATGCACGCAGTCAATCTTTTATATGACTAAAATGCAAACACTCTATGACAAATAGTTTGGGCTTGCAAAAAATTAGTATTTTATAGGATTGTAAAGCTATCCTGTATAATTTAGTTGGATGGGCATATTTCTAAAATATGAGCATTTCAAAAATTCTTAGTTGTAATTTGTATTCATAAAAAAACAATAAAGACACTGTCAGAAATTAGCATTAATTTTACATTTTTAAAAATACAGATATAAAGAGGTTACTTCAGTCTCTTCTGCTCTCAGTTCATGTTGTTGCATTGAAGTTTGTGGTGATTTCATTGTATAATTGATCCTGAAAGGAGTGCCAAGCACAACAGACTTTTGTAGCAGGGCTGCTGTCCCAGAGTCTCGTCTGTGCTCCCCAGATAAGCTGGTGGTGCCCGTCGGGTGCTGTAATTACCGTCTGGGTCTGGCAGGAGGGAGGCCTAGTCCCAGTCCCCATCTGGATGCAAATTTCCACTATGAAGCTGGAAAAGCCACTTCGCTTCCCTTGTTTCAGCAGTTTCCTCTGCCATAAACGCTAAATTGGAATGAGGGAGCTTGAGTAGCTCACGGGAAGTTTGGTTTATTAAACTCCAGTCCCTAGACGGAGGAGCAGTGGTCTTCTCCCCTGACGCAGTTGCTCGCTGTGCACAGCTGCACGGGTTTAAAACAGTTGTATAACCAGTTTAGGTTTTTACAAACATCTGTTTGGCTTTGTGACAGAATCCAAACAACCCCTGCAAAAGAACCCCTGTCTCTCTCTCTCCCCGTGCATTTGCGGGAGGTCTCGGAGAGGCTTCCATGCTGAGGGAGGAGGAGCAGGCTGGTATTTTTATTGGAGAGGCTCTCAAGGCCAAAGCGGAGCTGAGGGACTCATCTGCTGCGAATTTGAGGAAGGGCTGCACAATAGTGGGAACCCGCGGGTAGAAATCCCATTGACTCGCTGCCGGCTCCCCGGGGCCTGTGCCCCATCCTGTCTGGTGGCAATGGGATGGAGCAGTGCCCCAGCTGCTCCTCTGTTGGGGGTTGGTGTGGAGGAGAGATGGGACGGAGCCTGGGGAACTCAGAGAAGTGTTCCAGTCTGCCCTTTGCGAGTGCTGGGCTTGGCAGTGCTGGGTTAACGGTTGGGATTGATGCTCCTAGAGGTCCTTTCCAGCCGCAACAATTCTACGATTTGTGGCAAGTCTGTTCTGTGCCCAGAATACAACCTTTTACAGGTGCATGGTGGCCGTATGCTGAGCTTGTGAGGGGTGAGTGTGACCTGGCCGTGTGCCCTGTGCCCACAAACACTCCGCTCATGCAGGCACAATCCTGTTTGGGGCACGATGCCATGCCTGTGCTTCGATGTACCTTTGCTTAAGGAATCACTGGGGTGGCTTTAGATGTATCCATGAATGGAGGAATGGCTCATCCCAAAGCTGGGGCTCCATTGCTCTGTTTTCAGAGTTGGTATAAAAGTGCCATTGGCATCCAGAGCTTGCTTCTGATGCCCAGCTGGTTTGTCCTGTCCGGACAGCAGCATGGGGGACAACTTGTTTTGCCATATCCATGTACCCTGCACTGTTCATTTGTGAAATCACTAAAGCCCCAAACGTCTCCATGCCAAGCCTTTCGTATCAGGATGGCTGAGTGGACTGATCACGCTGCTCCTTAGGGCAGTACATTCAGGGAAAACCTAATCCTAATGTTGATAGCACTTCTGCAGAACTAATTAAAATGAAATTTTTATTGGTAGATCTTCACAGGTGCCAGGAAATATAAATAAGCAAAGCTTAAGCTGTGACTTTATTCTTGTTAAAATAAACAGAGAGCAAACACCTTTTGACAGGGGGCACATTTTACTTGTAAACCAGGAGAGAAAGCCACTGTTTGAAATGCAGTATCACTTCTCCCACTATCCTGGATCAGCTGTCTGGGAGCTTGAGTTTTGGTTTAATTAGTAACACTGCTGCTACTGTTTGTGTTGCACTGAAGAGATCTCCTGTCACAGTTGTAAATTAAATATTTTTCACTGTTAGCAAAACACTGTGTGACAGGTTTTAGGACTGAAATTCCTAAATGTATCTGCTGATGCATCTGTGTCCAGCAGCATGGTGTCTTGTGTTATCCTGCTGTCACTGATATATTTTGAGCACCTTACATCATTCAGGCTGACCTGAGTATCCTTTTTGTCAGCTACAGAAAAAAAACTTGTGCAATGTCCCTTTCCAGAGTTCTTTATGGAAGCAGTGATTGTTCTCGGGGCCTGGTGTGCCTGCACATGCTGAGACCCCTGGAACAGCAAACGTCCACGAGTGGTGTGTAAAAGCAACGTTCCTGTGCTGTTCCGTAAACTGGAGTCTGCAGGGTTTGTGCAGCATAAAATACATAAAAATACAATAACTGATAGAAGAAAATCAGGTATTTGCATTCTTTATTTTAAAAAAATGGTGTGACATGCCTTGTAGTCTGGTGTTTGATGGCTGTGAGCATGATGCCCCATTTCAAGGTGCCTGTCGAGGAGGGGCACGGCCACACCGAGTGGGTCTGGCACAGCCACCAAGCTGCTGGTGGGTGCTGGAGTGTCTGGTGCCCGAGGGGGAGCTCTGAGCGCTGGGCTTGTTCAGCAAGTGAAGTCCCGAAGGAAGAGGGCTAGAGGAGATCCCATCGCTGCCTGCAGGTACTCAGCGTGTGGGAACAGAGGGGGCAGGGCTGGACTTCGTGTGGTGGACACGAGTTGGAACTGGGGAAATTCTCATTTCTTACATGGGAAGACTTTTTCAACCTGAGTGACTGAACGCAGGCCCAGGAGCCCAGAGAGGTGGTGTGATTTCCATCTCCTTCCTTATTCAGAGTTTGAGTAGACCAGGCCCTGGAGCATCTGCTCTAGTTTGTCCTGCTTTGAATGACGGGTTGGCCTAGATGGCTGCAGATCACCTGCGGGCTTCAATTATTCTGAGATTCTGTGCAAATGCTGTAATTGTGCCATACACAGATCAGGTGTAGGCAGAGGACTCTTGTTAATGATGGTCTTCTGAGGAGGAAGGGATGAAAGAAAATCCTTCCAGTACTGCCATGTAACATTAGCAATTTTTGAATTTATTTATTAGCTTATGAAATATGACATCTAGTGAAATCAAAGAGGAGCAACACTATTCTCCTACATGAGTAAAAACCTGTGCTGGTACTCCAGAGATGAGTTAAATTTTCTGCTCTGGCACATGTGTCTGGCATGACCTTGGGCAAGTTGCTTAATCTGTCTGTATCTCCAATCCCCATCTGTTCATTACTGTCTTTAAATTAGAATACCTTGTTTTTGTAATTTGTCTTTGAATTATAAAATCTCAGAGTACTGATTCTCACTATTCCGCTGAATTTCACTATACAGTACTTAGCACAATGGGACCATAAATCTTCATCAGTCCTGTGATACATGAAAAATAAATGGTAACAGCTTTATTTAGGGCCACATTCTGCCTCTGATCTCAAGATGCATAAAGACAGGGGGTTTGTTGATTAAAATGCTGTGCTGTTCAGCCTAACGAAGATACATGGGCCTTACTGAACAGATTTTTATGAGCCTGTTGTTGGCTCTTTGGTTTTGTTGGGGTTTTATTCTGTTTCATCATTACTCATTGATTGCAGGTATCCAAACAATTTGCTTGGCAGATCAGGGAATAATAAATTCCTTTAATCTGTGTCTCTTTCAGTTTAATTATTGTTAACTCATTACTTAATGTTTAGTTCAATGGATAATGAACTCTGTTCACTGTGTGGTGAAACAGAGTTGGACTACAGAGACAGAACTGGCTTCCCTGGTTCTTTTGAAGATACAAACCAAAATTGCAGAGTCACAGAGTGTTTAACTCCAGGTTGGATTGAAGGTTACCAGCAGGCGCACTGCGGTTACCTTTGTAGGCTCGATGTAGGTTAACATTATTTCGGTTGGTTCTGTGGCTGGCGCTGCATCACATTTGTTGCTTTATTTTTAGACAGTTAAGAAACTGGTAACTCCAATGTAGGCAGCTATTTTAGTCTTGATTATAAGACAGTGTCTAATAAATCATATGTAGTACAATCCTAATTACTGCAGACAGACTTTACATTAGTGACTGTGGTAATGCTGTGTTGGACTACTTCCTGCAGAGTTTAGCAGTGTGTTCAGACCTTCCCATTTTGGCTACAGCTGGGGGAATAAATCCTTCATTCACTCAGGGGTGCTGTGGTCTCTAGTGCCATGCCACTGAGCATCTGGGTTCTTTTAGGGCATCACTCATGTCTCTTGTTTCTTCATTGTGTAATTTTCATCATCTCCCCGTCCCAGAAGGCTCCGTGAGCCCCGTGCAGCAGGCATTGGCCATGGCTCCCTGTTGTGCCAGCAGCAGCTCCTGGGGCAGTGCTGCTGCTGAGGGCTCTGTTCCCGACCCCAGGGAGCACACGTGGGTCAGGGTCACCCCCATGACTTCGCTGTCACATCAGCAGCTCGGTTCGGCTCTGGTGCCAGTGACCCCTGTGTCACATCTGACACAAACACACCCCTGTGGCTTTGAGCACCTTGGTTGTGTAGCTGAAGTTTTCTTGCGAAGGCTGAGCAAAGGTGGACAGCAGAAGCTGGGGGAGCCTGATGCACCAGGGAGGGGAGCAGGACACGTGAGGTCCCTGGAAAAGTGAGCAGCAGCTCATTCAGCCGCTGCTGCCTGCTCTGACACCCCGCGGGCTTCATGCATCCCCCCTCAGTTCTACAGCTACTCACAGCTACTCACACAGCAATCAGAAATAGAGCGAAAAACTACCAAGACTTTCCTCTCATCACCAAGGCTGGGACTCTGGAGCAGAGCATGAAGCCTGCAAACACAGCTGCCCTTGGTAAAATATAACTTTCCTATCATCAGCCTTTTCAGCTAAAATGAAGTAAAGAAAACAGGGATTTTGGTGAGATCCATGCTGAATGGCTTCTGAGGGTTTGGCAATGTGTCATGGAAAGCTTGAGTATGGCTATATGTCAAAGATCACTGTTGAAATGTTTATTTTGGGCTTGCTACTGTATTCTGCTCAGTCCTCAGGAGAAGACAGTTTGTAGCATTCACACTGTCTGACCATTTTCAGCACAGATTTAATGCAATGAACTTTCTTGCAAAGTAAACAAGGAGGGAGAACTTGAGAGCCCCAGAATACTAAATTGCTGCTCTGGAGATATTTTCCTCTCCTGGGGAAGGAGTTGTTTTTTCTTGCAATGTCCCCCACAAAAGCCCTCTAATACAAGTGATATTACCCACATTTGCAGAAAGAGAAAATGGCACTTGCCAAATCTGCAAATCACAGTTGTGTTTCTGTCAGCTTTGGCAGTTACATGGCTTCTGGTAACGCTAATGAAGGCAATCTGCTTTTAATTTAAAATCCTCCCTGCAGAAAAAAAGTAGCTGGCAGTTGAGGGATTCGGCAGTATCCTTGTGTGAAACTTCTTTCTTTATTTTCTATGGTTTGCTTTAGCCAAGGAGAAACTGTTAATTAAAAAATATTCCTAATGTAGCCAAATATGCAGGAATGTACTTATGCAACAACTACCTGTACCAGTTCTGCAGTAAATCACTTCTTTGTTTTCATTTGATGAGCCATTCTAATTAACCAAATAAAAATACTGCTTGCCTTGCACTTAACTCAGCATGTTTGCTGCTTCTTGGATGACTGAGGGACCCAGGACGGCAGGTTTTGTTTGGATGGCTCTTTTGGATTCAGCAGGGCCGAGGTGGTCAAGCGGCACAAGGAGAGGGTGCTGGCCCGGGAGGACTCTGCCTGTGAGCAGTTCCTGCGGGCTGGGCGGGCAGGGTGGAGCACCCAGGGGTGCAGGCTCTCCCAAAGGGCTTGCCCTGGCTCTGTGCCTCCTGCAGGCCTGGAGCAGGGAGACAGAGGAGCAGGGCAAGACAGCATTGCTCAGGCCATGTTTGAATGCAGTTCCTTTGAAGGCGTTTTTCCTTAGTTCAGGGAGTACTGGACCAAATCATGGATCCAGTCTGCATAATTTGGTGCTTTGCAGGGCAGTGAACAGTCTGTGCTTGAAGGAGAGCGTGAGGAAAGTGTCTGCGTGTGGAACATGCACGTGTACAGTGATGGTGATGTGGTCCTGCCACACAATCATCTGGAAATGACCCAAGTGCCTGTGTGTTGTGGTCCCTTGCTGCAGCCCTTGGTCCTGCCCCAGCTCCTTTGCCGCAGTTCAGAGGAGCTGCAGGCAGGAGCTACACCCTGGTAATTTGCTGTACAGAGCTTAGGACATCTCTGGAGCTGCAGAATGAGAGGGTTGGGCATGAGGTACCAGAAGGCTTCCTAATGAGTGTAAAGTGATCACTCAGCCTGGTCAACAACTGTGGTGTTCCCAGTGCAGTATTTGCACAGGTCCTACTTGTCAGAGCACCATCAGCAGCAGCCAGTCTCCCACATCTGGGAGCAATGGTAATTATTTTTTTTCTTTCTTATTTTTTTATAACATATAAAGATTGAAAATTTTCTCTAGCTTTAGGAAAACCAAAGCAAAATCTGCTGTGGGGTTATCTTGAACTCATCCATAACTAGGGTAAGCATTTATATTGCCAAATGATGAAAGCATTTTACGCTCTATTGGATTGTAGTAACTTCTTCGGCACTGTATTGCATGTGTTCAGGAAGGAGGGGTTTGGCTTGGTTCACAAATATTTCACAATGATTTGAAACTTACTTGTTCCTTTTTTCATCACAAATGAAAAATGGCCAAAGCTATTGGGCCTGTAGCTTATTACCCCTTCACACAAACACTTGTTTTGAAAGGGGTGGGGAGCTGGTGGAAGCATTGGTACGACCTGAAGCAGACACCGCTGCCCTTTGCTCTAATAGAAGGAGTTCTTGTGAGGCAGTAGCTGGAGCCATATTTTTCCACCTAAAGTCTGGGTGTTCAGCAGGAGTCGTGACTGCCCTGTCAGGGCTGGTGTAGCAGCAGCTGGGACAGGGGGCTGCAGCTCCAGCAGGTCTTCCAAGAGCTGAGAAGTTGGGCACAGCCTTTCAGGGCTCCACAGGAGTGTGGTTTGCTCAACAGAACTGACTCCCTGTGCCCATCTGCTTTAAGGCTGCACTGCAGGGACAGAAATCTGGCCTCATTGCTTCCTCCCAGGGGATTTATCTTGGAATTTTGAAACCTAACCTCCTGCTCCATCCCCAAATTTAAATCCAGAACTTCTGACTGAAGATAGAACCATATGTCAGTGAAGCACTGGGGTACAGCTGTCCCCTGTATATTTATAATCTGCTGTTGCTTTGGGAGTTTGCTGTAGAAACAGGAGCCAGAAGAGGGCCCAGCTTGGCAAGAGGGATTGTATGGGATGTGCATTGGGGCTGCCAGAGCGCTGCCCTGGTAGGGGCGTGCGATGAGTCCCCCCGTGCTTGGCAAATGAGCACTGGGAGGGGTGGAAGGATGCTTGGTGTCTCATCCAGAGGTCACCTGAGGTAATCCAGAAGCACTGTGGGACTGCCATGGTCAGGTTTCCAGAAGCAGGCATGGTCCTGGAGCCTTGCTACACAAAGGAAGGCACTTAAACAGAGCGCTCAGCACCACCCCAGCACAGCCTTCTGGAGACTGCAGGCCAGCTGCATCTTCCCCGGTGACCTTGGGGAGGGAACAAGCTATCTAACAGATGGAGAAAATATATTCTTGTGATTAGTGGGTGATGGGCTCCTCCTAAGCAGAGAAGGTCTGTTCTTTTAATTAATTAGCCGGTTAATATGTTTGTGCAATGGCATGCCCAGCTAATGTGCAGTTACTATGAATACCCATACAAATGGTAGTAATGGGTGCAGATGGCCGTAATTACCCAGGTTGCTTTCTGCACTAATCACACATGCAACACATCAAGTTGGCATAAGAATTGACGTGTATTGGGTGATTGGGTTCCCTCCCCCACTGTGTGAGAAGGTGCTGGCGTGGCCCCTGTCCACACACCCGTATTCCCTGGACTCACTGCTGGGCTGACCCACCGAGCTGAGACAAGGCTTTGGATTCTGAAGTGTGCACAGAGAACTTGAGCAAGGTGAAGACAGCTCTAACTTAGGTTTTCTCTGCAGTGTCCTCCACTCTGTGCTTTGGACTGTGCATTTTGCCTGATGATGGTGCAGAAGCAGGGCTCCAGAGCTTCCCAGGTCGTCAGGTTCCATATGTGGTGTCTGGCTGCTCTCCGCAGGGCAGCTGGTTCTCGCTCTGACAGCCAGGCCTAGGAGTGCTGTGCGAGGGGCTTGGGTGCCCCGCAGGAACGTAAGAAATGTCTGACTCACCCCATGGGCTGGCTCGCCCTGCAGGCTGTGTCTGACAGTGCTAGCAGAGGACACATTTAGGAACAGAGTATGGCTGTGCCATCTTTCTGAAGTCTGTCACTTCGTACTCCCAAACACCCACAGCTTCTCCAGAGGGGATGTCGGGGTACATCCCTGCCCAGTCCTTCACAGACCTTTTGTCCATGAATATTATCTGATCTCTTTTTAAACATGCTGGATAAGGTCTGCCCCACAAAGTCCCATGGCAGCAAGCTCTGTCAGTTCGTCTCCCACTATATAAAATAGCACTTTTCTCTCTTTTAAACTGGCAAAGCCCTTGAACTTGCATGGCTGTTCTTCACTTGGATCATCTGCCCAGATGAATCTGTAAAAGGGCTTTTATTAATAAGCCTAGTACTAAGGAGGAGTTGTATTCAAAGGACAGGTCAGAGTTTGGGGAAGTGATTGCATCTTCTTTCTCATAAGGGCTGTCTGGAGTAAGGGGACAATATCAGATAGCTGTACTGGTGCAGCTTTAGAAGGGAAATTGAGCTGCTTGGAGTGACTTGAGGACCTGGAAGATCCTGGCTGGCAACAGCAGTGGGTGCTGCCAGAACCTCTTTTTGCATCCACACTGAGCAGCGCTTACTGGAATTGGATGATGGACTCCCTTTGAGCCAAGTGACTGAGGAACTTCTTATCCATGAGGCTGAGTTCTTGTTTAAGAAATGCCAAAGACAATTTAGGATCAGAACGCATCAGGACACATTTCTGAGATTGCTGAGCACTGCTCCAGGTATAAGCCCTGAGCACCATCTGCTCTGGGATTGCTCAGCACGGAGCAGGAGAAGCTGTAAGAGCTGCTGCCACTCCATGCAGTGCGGATCCAGAGGGAAGCACCTGCAAGGGAAAGCTGCTGCCCTTCAGCCCTCGCGCAGCTCTGCTCCAGCAGTGGGGGTGTGTGGGTACCTGTCTCACACACTGCTCTGGGAGAGTGAGAGACCTGTGGATAATTCGTGTGTCTGCACTTCTTTGTGGAGTGCCATTAATCTTTGCATCAGGAGGCCGCTGCTTTGTCTCCCAGTGTTAAACCCCGAAGGCTCGTGATGGCAGTTAAAGAGCTGGGGGTACAAAGGGAAGTTTAAAGAAGCCTGGTAAGAGAAATTTGTGTCAGGGAGTGAATAATCTGAAGGCTCTGTGCAGTGTAATGGAGAGCTAGGCTCAGGCTGATGACTCTCACATAGTCAGTAGTGCAGAAAAGAACTGTAAGTACTTCCAAATCCTACGGCCATCCTTCCTACAGCAAAAACCATCTCTCCTGTGATCAGGGGTTTTTTCAGGCTTTTTTGTCTCTCTCTTAGCAGGTATGGGCCCTGTTAAATATTTACTTTTCAACTAACATTTTCCCTCTCTGGTTCATTTGTTTTGGGACACTGTTCCTTGGTTTTTTGAAGCTTGTTTTGTTAGGCTGCTGGGTAAAGCCTTCCTTTTTATGACAGCCTTTTTACTCATTCTTTAAAGCTCTTCTTTGATGTGAGCTCAGAAACACAGATCTTATTCTTTTATCGCTTTCCCCTGTCAGTTTAAAACCAGTTATGAGTACCACAAACTATTAAAAGCAATCTAAGGTAACCTCTCAAGTGACAGCTACTCAGGGCCTATCTCTTATTTTCAGGCATGTGCATAGGGCAGACTTTAGTTTTGAGGAAGCAAGAAAAGATGCTGCATGGTAAAGAAACATGATTGTGGAGGCTCAAAAAATGGTTTTGGAAAATTCCTGTGGTAAAAGGCAGAGCAGTGGGATGTCCTGGTGAGTTTAATACACTAAGTAACTCACTATCCATGCGGTCTTGCCTATCCTGATCTTCTGTTTTCTACACTAATTTAATTGATCCTTTGTTGATAATTGAGTTACCCGAGTTCATTCCTTCTTCAGCAAGAAGGAATATTGGCCTGGCACATGGAATATGGAGTTGGAAAGGACAGCTGGGTCATGACTTCCAGTCCTCTAACACCTCATGCAGCCTAATGCATTGAGGTCTGAGAAAACACCTCCATGTGTCGCCAGGTACGTGAAGTGCTGCAAAGGCCGATAGTGAGGAGATGTCAGGCAGAGCAAAAGCATCACTGGGCTCCCAGTGCATGTTAGAAAAGGAACTGTAAAGAAGAACTCCCCAAGCTTTTTGTTGTTCTCCATGAGAGAGCAACTTTAGGGTTCTCTGAACAGCCCCATCTCTGTCCCTCCATGAGGCAGAAGACTCAGTTGGTACAAACTAAGTGATGTTTTACCACTTGCCTTGTGCCGTAATGGTGCTGCTGCTGTTTTCTTCCAAATAATACCTGCCACCCTGGAGGCAGGGGTGTGCTGGCAGCCCCTCATCGTGCACACCAGTGCCGTCCCTGGGCACCCCAGAGCTCCCCTGGTGCTTCCAGCCTTTGGTTCCTCACTTTAACCCACTCAGGACACCTGTCAGGTCAGGACTGGCCTGCAGGGGAGCCTCGGTCCTGTGGGAGTCAGGTGAGAGTAGGAGAACTGAGCAATTCTTAGGGCCTGTGAACCTTAGTAAAGCAGTCATCTCTTTCCAGACTTGTGTCCATCAGAATGGCCCTGTCTGCCAGGCCCTGGAGCTGCTGAACCAGTAATGAGAACTGGTAGGAATACCTTGGAGTGGAACACAAGAGGGCCAAGCATAGCACTGGCAAATGGAAACCAGCTATTAACACTGCTGGGGGAAAACCTGCATACCCTCTTAACAATTTTTCTCACTTCTTCAGCCAACTCTGACATGGTAGTGCAAAGCACTGGTGGGGCACACAAAAGAAGGAAGCCACCATCACCTTCTGCTAACTAGGTGAAATGATTTAAAAATGCCTCACCTTTGCCATTTTCAACACTGTCATTATTTAGATTAGGAAATAGTATTTTTCCAATATGTAACTCTTCTCAAATAAATATGATTTTTTATTTTTAGCTGGTGGTGTGCAATTATCTGGCGTTGCTCAGAGGTCCCTGATGTGCTGGGAAAGCTGTGTTTCTCTAGTTCACTGCTCAGAGGTGCCACTGTAGCTGCGAACAGCAGCAGCTGGGCTGAACTTGGCTGGTTGAGGGCTCTGACAGGCCAAAAGAGTGTCTTTTAACTCTATCAGATTGAGTTTCCCAGATCCAGATTTTCAATAAGTGGGGTTTGTAACTTTGCCCTCAGAAGATCTGCCAAGCTCTTTTGCTTTTGCCGTTTTGGTCTGAATTAACCATTTTCTTATGGGCAATTTCCTCATATTCCTTTTGCACAGCTGCCTGACAGTCCTTCAGACATCTGCAAAAGCTAGCCTGTTGGTTTGCAGTAATGTGAGCATTTGAGTTACCCAATCCCGCAGAACCCTTTATCTTTTTGACTGAGAGGGGGGATGCTCTGTAAGGCCTGTGTCATCCCCTGCTGGAGATGACATTTTCTGATGGGTTGCACGTGCTGCCTTCCCCCCGCGTGGTTCCTGTGGGCAGGTTTTGCAGAGCCCTTGGCACCCAGCAGCTCGCAAGGGGATGGGGCTCTGGAGGAAGAGGGGAGTGCTGGGGCCAGAGCTCTCCCCAGCGGCCCGCATTTCCCTCTCAGCTGTCTTTCTCAGCTGCTGGTGCGCACAAACAGCTGCTGTTGTCTCAGTGTGGGTTATGCTTTGTTTTGTTTTAATCTGTCCACTTCATTATGTGCCTGAATTAGAGTGTGCTCTTTGAAGATCTAACCACTTGTCTAGAGCCTTATGGGAGTGCTTTTGAAAGTGTCCCTTGGCCTCCAGAACTTTTTGATGATAAACTCACACCAGATTGGAGAATGAGGTGTGTCTGCATGGTTTTCTCCCTCCTCCCCTGCATTTAGCTGAGCATCAGGATATCTGGCACTTGCTGCATTGGAGGGCTTATCTATAATTCATAAAGGAGAGCTCTCTACCTTGTCCAGCCTGAGAGCTAACAACAGTACCTTTTAAAAAGTGCTGCTGAGATGCAACCTGTCCTAGGTCCTAACCTCTGCTGAAGCTCTCAGGGCTTGTCTGCCACCACTGGAGCCTCTGCTTTCACTCTGTTTATGTAAACACCAGTTTCTTGCAAAGGAAACAGAAGTCAAGACAAATTGGAGCTGCTTCCTGCATGTTCAGATCACAGGTTACTGGGCTTTCCAAGCCAGCCATCTGTCTGGGTTCCTCTCCTCTCAGCAACAGTTGATAAGGGCCCACGAGGGCTGCCCATGGTGTGCAAGGACAGTCTGTAAAGACCTTTCCTCAAGGACTGACAAGGTGAAATTCGGGCTTATCACACACAGGAGTCGGGGTGCTGAGGTTTATTGAACTTAGTCAGGAGGAAGGGATATGCACTAGTGGCTGTGGGGCTAGAAATCTCTGCAGCAGAGATGCAGCCAGAGGTTTACGACTTCCCTGAGCAGAGCACAACCTCAGTCTTCATGTTGCTGTTACATCCTCTGTCAGACCAGGCAGGAACTTCAGTGCTCGGAACAAATGGGGAAAAGCAATTGGGCTGAAGCCTCAGGGCTTTTCAGTTGGCCAAGCAGCAGCTGCCAACACACAAAGGATGTTAAGAGTAGGATTTTCAAAGCCACCTGTGTTGATTGAACTGCTTTCATTAAATCTCCTCTTAAAGCTGAACCACGGGGCTGGGAATAAGTGCTGTTGCAATTCCAGTCCAACAGATGCCAGAGTCCATTCACTTGGACCCACCTTGCAGCCCACTGGTGAGTCTCTTTCTCATCCACCGACATCCTCAAGTCCCTCTCCTCAGGACTGCTCCCAATCCACTCTCCTCCCAGCCTCCTCCAGGGAGGAGGCCCTGGAAAGGGAAGGAGTGTGAAATCTTGACCAAATGAAAGCTGCTCTTCCCAAACCGCCCTGTCAGGTTCAGTGCCTTGCTGCATGGAGAAGAGGCAGCCTGTGCCTGTGGGTCCATGCTGTGAGAGGCTGAGAAACACGGACCGGGGGCTTCCAGCAGCAGAGACCTGGTTGTTATTAGGACTGAGCTCCCCCAGAGCAGACTGCCTGTGGTTTGGGTGCGTGTGTGTATCCGGAGTGCATTTCCTCTGCCCTGCTCAGTGACAAAGGGAAAAGAAAAAGCTGTCCCAGTTCAGCACACATGTCTACCGGTATGGCCCCCTATTTGTCTACCAGCATGGCCCCCACTTGATCAGCCTTTGTGGTTTACAGCCCTTGGCAGCTGCACAGCTGCTTCTCTCCTGGATGGGATGGAGCCATCGACAGGAATTTCTCGTGTCTTTGGAGAGCCACATTAGTGCTGATGACAGTACTGCATTTCCTGCCTGCACTGCTCGGCTCTCCAGCGCACACCTGCCCTGCTCTAGGGGCAGCAGGCTGAAAGCTGGTTTGAAGTTGGGCTTGGTGCCACTTTCATGGTGCATCTCTGGAGCCAGACATCCATGAGGGGAGGAGAAGAGCTGAAGAGACGTGTAACGCATCAGAGCAAACATCTGTGTGTTTTGTCAGTCCAAATGTAGATGTTTGAGGAAGACAGAAGGACCAGGGTGAGAATATTGTGATCATTTGCTCCAGGGTGCTCTCCATGCCTTGAGAGGTCTGTGGCTTCAGGTATCTAAGGGTTTAACAGCCTTTTTGGACTCTCAGACTGTGAAATGAAGAACATGTGGGGTATTAAGGGAGTCTCAAGCACCTTCTCTGTACTTCATCAGGATGGAGAAACATAGCACATGATGTCCTGCACAAATTCTCTCATCCTGTCACAGAGTAATGAGATGAAGGGGTCTGCCCCTCTCAAGTATCAGATCCCATTTTGACAAGCGAGGCGCAGGAAATAGCAGTGTGGTTTCTGCACTCTTCTTCAATTTCAAGTCCCCTTGAATTTCATTCCTTCTAAGAGATAAATTTGTTGCAGGAAAGCTGCTGTTGGCGTGTGGTGGGTGCCGGCTGCCCGCAGCCTGACGGGGCCGGGGCACTGCAATTTCACCTGGCAGAAGCAATCCTCAGGCACGGAGCAGTCTCTGTTCATGGCTTTTAGGGAACCTCATCATGAGCCTTCTCACTTAAATGGAAAGCGTTAAATGTCCTTCTGCAGCCAAAAGGGGGAAATAAGGATAGTCTCCTCAGGGCACTTCTGACACATGCTGACTGCCTGGCTTTTTTATAATTCACATTTCTTTCATTGAGGAAATAGTCTATCTAGTACGCTGTCATTTTGCCCCATTGCCTGCAATTTCGATTTCTTCATTCACTTTCTGCTTTTGAGACTCCAGTTTCTTGGAATTATTCCTTGTGTAATGACTTCCGTTGCTAATTTAGTTCTAAGTGATCCCTGGACAGCCACAACCATAAATGCATGTAGGTGACTGGGCGATTTGTCAGGGCTCTGCTCTAGGAGATGCTAAGTTTCGTTCTTTTATGAAGTATTTTAAATAGTTATCATCTGTTTTATGTCTGCATTATAAAGCAATCCTGAAGTATTGCTTTTTTCATTTTTAAGTCTATACTTGTTGATTTCAGTCAGCAGTTCCAAGTCTCTGGCCTGCCTAGTCACCAGACATGGAACTTTGGCAATCTGTCATCGTTACACAGTTGACTTTAAGTATTTCCTTGCTGGGGGTTTTGCATGGGTCTGGGCTGCCTGTCTTTAACAGTTTAGCAAAATGCAAACAAACTCTTCTGGGAAATAATTTCCCAATTGAGCATTTAGGAGATGGGCGCCATCCAGAGCTAACAATTTTATCTGGAGACATTTATGCAATGTTTTGCAGACTTCTTAGGACTTCTGTTTCCACAGGTCATAAAAAATATCTGCGGTCTCGTCCCTTGATAAGATATTTAGTTTCTCCTATTTGTCCAGGTCCTAAAGCAGAGAAAAGTGTGTTGCTGGTGACCAGCAAGAAGGATGAACTGTTCATAGCTGGTAGAACAAGATCCCACCTCACCTTCCCAGGCAGTTGCACCTGTGGAAGGAAGGAACTCATGTTATACTTTCACAGCTACCCTCAGGAGCTAAATGGTATTTTCCACTCTCTCACTGCCATTGCTGCTTTGCCATGTTGGAAGCTCAGCACGCTGGGACATATGAATGTTTCATATATGCATATATATATGTGTATATATGTGTGTATATATATATATATCTCTCCTCATCAACTTCTCCATCTGCGAAGCTCATCCTAAGAGACTTCAGAACAGCCGCTCAGATAAAGTAACAGCACAGCATTTGCTGTTTTGTGGTTGGGGAAATCAAGTTGCTGTGAGGTAGAATGATTCACTTGAGGTTGCTTTGAGAACTCGGTATTCAGAAATACATTTCCTGTTTTCTTTGATTTTCATTAATATAGTTTCACTCTTCACTGTATTTTAAGAGCGACACAGGATGGTCAGGAAAAAGTGATTGATTCAGCCATGCTAAGAACAAAATGAAACTGTATTTGTTACGTAGACAAAAATGTGATTCCTTTCTCTCTTCCTCTCCTCCTCCAGTGCAGCTTTAGGCTTTCTTTTAAACCTTTTTTTCTGAGCATGATTCTTGCTGGCCATGTCACCCTACACCAAAGAGTAAAGGTTTGCTGACTGAATCCAGCTGTTCCCAGGCTGTTGATCCAGAAGAGGCTGAATAGGCCAGAGCATCCAAAATGCTAGGGGTGCAATAAAGAGCCTGAGTGGATAAAACCTGAGCTACAAGCTAACATGCCTCAAGTTAAAAACCAGACATCATTAAGTTATAGGGGTGTCAATTCATGTTAATTAAGAACCAGCTCCTTGATGTTTTAGCATGAAATTTATTTTTTTAGTCCCTCCTGCCAAGCATTAATAGACACAGTGACTTTTTACTGGGAACATCATCAGAATCTGGGTTGTGTCTCTGGTCTCTTTACATGGTTGGTATGAGGACAGGAGCAGAATCAGTGGGTTGGAAGGGAAGTCTTCAGGTAAAGGGTTGTGTTTCCCACTGACACTGTGTAGAGCGGGCACACATTAAAACTGCAGTCTGAAGCCTGGCTGCCAGCCTCCTGGAGACCTGCTGCCTGAACGAAAATCAAATTCTGTGTCCCTGCTCCTCCAGGAAAGGTGGCTTTGTACAAGGTTTGCTGCTCTGCCTGCAGTGAAGTGTTGGGAACACTGGTAAAAACTGCATGTGCAGCCTGCAGAGAAAGGAGAGGGACAAAGGTCCCTGTCAGCCTCACATAATCCTCATTTCAGTTACCCTCAAACTCCAGACAAAGAGATAATGCACCACATTTTCCTGGAGCGTGAGAAAAGCAGATCTTATATCAACACAAATGCTCAATTTGTCATGTATCTTAATGGGATATCCCCTTTGGAGTAGCCCAGTCCTCGAGCTTGTTCCAGCTGTTGAACCAGCGTGTTATGAAATACCATTTTTTAAAAACAAACACACACAAAGCTGCGTGTTTCCGTGCATTCTTATATTCACTGTAATGTTTTTCAAATGGACCTCCAGGGCAGCACCTTGGTGGGAAAACATCTGCTGTTGCACATGGACCTCTAATGGTACAAAACAAATGGCTTGGAAGGTCCTTCTGGTCATGGGGGAAGCTCTAAAGCCCAGAAGAGTCAATTGTTGGGTGTTGCGGGGGAATGGCTCATGTGTAAATTGAAGCATTGTTTTAAGGGCTAATAGATTTTTAAGACCAGAAACATCTCCATCTCAAGCTGTGGATTGTGTCCCCTCTGAGAGCTAAAAAAAGATTTAAAGCATAGTGGGCTGTGAATTGTTATTAATAACCTCATAAGGTGGTTTGTTAAAAAAAAACCCAAATAAATAACCCTTGCCAATTATTGTGAAAGGAAACAAGATAAAAATAAAAATCAATAAAGTTAAGTGGTTACAGACACCTTTTCTTTCTTACTCAAGTGCTGATTGTGGAATTTTACCAATTGTTTCAGCCTGAAATGGGTTTTGTGAAGACAGGTGAGTCGTGAAGCAAATCAAGTTTTCAGAAAGTTTGATAACTCTGCCATTTTTAATCACCCTGCATAGCTCTGGGTGTAAAATTTACACAGAATACAGTTTGTAGGTTCAGGGACTAAGTAATCATTTTTCCAGAGCTGTGGAGCAGGCCCAAGAGAGCTGTTAGACATCCTAAAATAAATAAATATTGAGCCCAAGGGAGAGATGAGTATGTAATTACATGAGGTCTGGCTTTTGTGCCCTCTCAGAAAGTTAATTTAAACTTTGGTGAGCTGAAAGCTCTCTGCAAGAGGCAGCACCAGAACGTCACTGCTGCTGGTGAATTTGTTTGGTGTGGCAGTTTTATCTGTCTGCTTTCTGACTGAAGTCCATGCAGGTGAGGAAACATCGAGGTTTGGAGGGGAGGCATTGTGGGGTTTAACTGATACCTGGGACCATGAACGACAGGAGGGAAAAGGAGAATTAAAGGCTGGTGCTACACAGCCATCAACAACCTCAGCACTTCTTTTTGCACAGCCATTTTTGGTTGGTTGGTGTTTTGCTGGTTTTTGTTCGGTGCTGATTTACATCCTTACGCTTGAGAAAAGATGAACATGGGATAGCTGGGGAGAGTCAGACTTCAAACATGTTCAGTTAAACAAAGGCAGGTCAGTGGCATGATACAAGCGTGGAGGATAGAAACAAAAAGTACTTGCTAGAGATGAAGTGGGGGTCAGCTCTTGGGAGACGTGTTTTACCCGGTTACTCTGTACTCTGCCTCACATCATCATGAGCTCTCTTACCTTGGGAATCCCACGTGCTTCAGTGGGGTTGCCCTTATCTCAAATTCAGTAGCACGTAGGGAGGTTATAAAACCCACTGTATGTTTATTTTCAGTCTCTTTGTTTCTAAAGATCTGTTTTTAGATGTATTTTGCACTGTACAAACTGATTCCTTATACATCTCACCGAAGTCTTCTGACTGCAGAAGTTAACGCAGAGCTGAAAATGTGAGTAGAGAATTCAGGGCTTTCTTTTTTTCTCTTTTCTTCCTGTTTTAAATCCCTCTACGTTTGCTGTTCCCAAGGATGGTCCAGGCACGCACAGGAGCCTGGTTGGGTTCTTTGGTCACTCCCTCGGCTTCTGTTCAGCCTTCCAATGCTTTTCTATTTTGTCTACTTGAGGCAAGTAGCAGCTGTAGCTGTAGCCCAGTGTGGAGGAGGTGGCAGTTTCTGTATATTGGATGTATAAATACTTGTGATCACTTCCCTAAACATCACAGCGAGCTCTGAGTAGCTGGTGTCGTGACTCATTGCTGCTGTAGCTTTTGAAGCCGTGCCCAGGTCTCCGAGTCACACAGCAGAGCTTGGCTGCTGCAGGAACCGCTGCAGCTCACGAGCAGCGTCCTTGGGGAGGCAGCCACGGCTCTCCTGAGCACCTTTGGGATTTGGGATTCCACTGGAGCTCCTAGGTCTTAGACCAGGAATAATAATAAAACAGTTCTTTCTGGGCAGCGCTGCCTCCACTCCCAGTCTTGAGGGGGGGTTACACACAGCACACACAGCCAAGGGGTGGCTGGGAGGACGGAGGACGGAGAGGATGTCCCCCCAGGCCACCAGGAGCAGCCTGGTGTTGTGCCTTAGGAAAGCTGCAGCATTTCCTGTGATATTTAAGTGCAGTGGGTAAGCACTGGGTCATCCTTCAGACGCGCCGTACCCAGCGGTGAGCAGATGGAGCGTCACCGGGCTGATGTTATTTTGTTCCTCATGCTAATCCCGTTTATCTTCTGGACAACAGAGCCTTGCAGTCCCACACGGCCTTTAGAAGCCCAACACTCGGGAATGTTGCACAAGGTTTGCCCATTATTTTTTGCTTTAAGCTGCTCAGGTTTGGAGATTTTCCAGAGGTGTTCTGGTAATTTTGGATGTGAATGTTCTGTACCAACAAAAGAGAAAAGGACAGTGAATCTGCCTTTCTCTTTCAGCTATGGAAGAAAGTGGCAACAGTCCAGTGCCTCAGCAATGATACTCAGAGGAGGATGTTATTTTTACCTTTTTGCATTTGCAGAATTGCCTTGGCTTTTGGAGGAGGTCACTAAGTCGTTTTAAGTAAGGACCTCAGACCCAAACTGTACTTCTTGTACTGTGTCCTTTGTCCTGGACCATTTTTGGGTTATTGCTCATGAGGTTTCTTTTAGTCTTTAGGTCTCTTTTTAATGCCTTTGATTGCTAATGAAACTACATTAACACCAGCTACAGTGAGTTTTAACCTTAGGCTTGAACACATCCTAAATCACAGCAAAATATCAAAAAAACCTGGTAAAAACCCTGTATCTCATCAGGACTGTGCAACAAAGCTGTGGGAGATTGCTTGTTTTACATTTTTATAGTGCAGCAAATCATCTGAAGTTGCTCTGAATTGAAGTCAAAACCAGCAGAGATGTTTGTGCTGTAAAGATACTTCTCTTGCAGCTATTTGGTGCAGCTGCTCGCTGCTGCTCTTGAAGGTGACCTGTGAACTTGGAGGAGCAGCCCTACAAACACACATGGTTCCACACTGGCACGCCCTTGTTTCAACCACAGAACCTTGGGTGGGATTTTGGCACCCCAGTGCCAAAGACACCTAAGCAAACCCTGGCCTCAGAGTATTAGTTATTAAATTAGCTCTTCTACTCTCTGTGGGAACACTGAGGACTGGAGAAGCTGTTTTTCTACACAGATGCTCCTGGCCCTGCTTGGTATGTGGCTGTTAAAGTCTGGCCTGAATTTGCAGATTTTTAAGGCATTAATCCTGTACCTCATAATGCTCTCGGATCTTTCTGCATACCTTCCTTGTAAGTGGGAATTTTGAAATAGGTCTTACATTGTGTGCTAGGCTTTGCTAGTGCCTCCTTCACCTGAAAAACAGCACCCAGTTAAACTCAGGGTGACTCTGCTGAGTTGCATAAAACCTGCTTTTGAAATGCACTTCTACGAGGCACTGAACTTTAAAACACTGCACCCAGACATAGATACAAAGGATGAGGGGTTATAAGTCTAGACATAATCACTGTACATAACTGTGTAGAAATAAGGGCAGCTCAAAATGTGATCCTCCATGCTATGTACTGTTTGTGATGTTCAGGATTGTTTCTGCTTCAGTTACAGTGAAATCTCTCTAGGGAAGAGGCAGTGTCTTCTGCCTTCCCACTGCAGAAAGCACACCATTGTGGTCTATAAATAATAACAGTTTACGTAGTGTTCGCCTTTAACCTTTCCATTCCCTTGCAAATAAATAACTGTACTGCTGTCTGTGCAGAATTCTTTATATTAAGCATAGGGAGAAATAGCATTATTTAGAGAAAGGTAAATTGCAGCATAAGGGTGGAATATATTTAGTGGGGAAGACCACTACAGTTGTTCCTGCTTCTGGTTTCTAATGAAGGCAGACCAGATTTACAGCTAGTGATTGATGGTTAATAGGAAACTATTGCAGAAATCCTGCGGTTAAAGTGTGCGATTTGCATAGATCTCTCTGGACACTTTCCAGGTTTTCACTTTAGAAGGCAGTATTACTTCTCTGTAATTTATTTTTCCTGGCATCCCTCATTAGAACATAACAAGGTGCTTTGCAGCAAATATCACTCATCAAGTTCATGACCAGTATGGAATTGTGCAGCAAACACACGACTTTGGCTCCAGAGGCTGGTGGTGGCTGCACCAGGGAGCTGATGTGGGTATGTGGTGATGCCCTGCACGGACACCCCACTTTGCCTGCTCTCATGGGCCCCTCGTTGTCACCATCGTCATGGCCACCTCCAGCAAAGGGACTCCCAGTGGATGGGAGGCCCTGGCTTAGCCTGGGGATTCCCCCTGCCCTTCAGGGAGCTTTATGGGCTACTGCTTATGCAGAAATTCCAAGCCTGTGGGGCCTTCATGTCAAATATCTGGGATGAACATGATAGCAAATGGCTGAATGGTGAGCTTGTGTTTCCAGGCTTCTCCAGGGGGCTTGGGAGTTGAAGAGGGCTGGTTAGTGATACAACTGCCCCTTCCACATACATTGTTGAGCTTTGGAAATTTTTAGTTTGACTAAATGATGGTATGCCCTGTATAGGCAATACTTGAAATATTGAGAAAGTATTAGCTCATTCACTTTTTGCAGTAATGTTGGAGATGGGTGGCCAAAATATCCTTTTGCACGTGGAGTTTCTGCCTTATCGGAGAAGGTAAAATTGCACGACAGCCTGGCAGTCAGAGTGGGGCTTTGGAAAGCTGATCTGGAGCTCATGGGACTTAATGCATTTCCTGCAGGATGGCACTGCACAGAGAGGTATTCCCAAGGCCAGCTCCTGGCTCACAGGCCAGCCTGTGTTTGCTCTTGCCCTCCAGGTTCTGATCTGTCTCCATCACTTATGTAAGGAGATCAGCCTGCTAAGAGAGCCAAGGTAAATGTTAGTGCAAGTAATGGTACTGTGTCTTCATCCTGTGTTTAATGTGCAGGGCTTTCACTTGGAGTTACTCTCTTACCTGTGAGAATGAGGAGTAACATGGAAATCTGTTCTCATTAGGTTCCCACGTACGTTGTGTAATGTGCCTTGCACAGTAGTTTACATGGAAGTGTAAATTTGGACTCCCAGGCATATTGGCTTTTGAAATCCTGAGATTGCTGCATTCCTACCCATACAGAGCAATCTAAACCCCCTTGGTTTGGAGAAGACTCCTTGAGGTGTTTATCCAGGAGCTCCATGAAGCAGCATATAAAAAACTTTTCTTCTTAATTACCTCAAGCCTGACCTCTAAAGACCCTTATTCCATCTTCCAGAAAGTAACTTATTCACTGTGATAAAGAAGTGCAGCTTCAACATCCAGTCCCAGACTGCTGAGGCTGCACAGGGGATTCCTTTTGTGGAGTGCTCTGAGGTGGCTTGAGCCACTGAACAGACCTGGAGTTGAATGGACTGTCTTGTTTAAAAATATCAACCAAATGAAGTCTTTCTTTTCACCCAAGAGCAGTCTCTCCCCACTGGCTGTATGTTATATCCACTAGCATTCATGGCAGCTACACAAAGCAGGAGAGAGGTATTTTACTTTGAATTCTTGGAACAAATGGTGGGAATTAGTGCTTGCAGCTCGTAAATAAAATAGTTTTATTTTATATGCAACTTTATTCATTGGATCAAATGTCTAAAAAACATGTGAAAAAGGTAACTGGTGGCACATACCCAGCTTTCTGGGGGAAATTTCCATTAAGATGAATGACCACATAAAAATCACAGAGGAGGAAAGAAACCAAGAGAGCTACGAAGTGACAGGAGAGAGGTTTTTTTGAAGGAAGTTTGGAAGCAGTTGGAGGATTGACGTGGCTGACAGATAAGAGGGCTGTTCCAGACAGCAGAGGTAGGCGACGGGGGAAGCAGTGTTATGAATAATGTTAAAATAATCTGAAGGGACAGCACAGGGAGTGGTGAGAGTTGAACTGGGAGAGGAAGAAACGTGCTTTGCATTGAAAACAGTGACCCAACTTCCACTGAGCCAACGGGAGCTTCCTGCGTGTGTCCAGAAGCTGATTTGTCAGCTACCACTGATGGCAGACCAGTAGGGGAGAAAACACTGCAAAATACAGAATTGTGCTCTGGTATTTGTGCTTTTCTGCATTGCTAAAGCTGCGTGATGTGGATGGAGAAGAGCTGGTGGCATTTCAAAAGGCACCTCTGTTTCAGGGTAGTCTCACTGCTGGTCATTAGTTGGCTGTACACAGCTGTGATAGAAGCACACACACAATAATACCAGAGATCAAATTCAGATCTGTCAGGGAGGATAAAACAAACAACTTCCCTCTCTCTTCCATCCATGAGTTGGGCAGCAATGAATAAAAACCCCCAGGTGTCAGGCACAAACCAAGCGAGTCGTGGTGGTTTCCTTTTTTCCCTTTCTCTTATGCATGGCTAACTCCCAATTTCAAGTATCAAAATGCAGTTTCTGGTGCCTAGGATAGTATTTTCTTACTGCTATAAAACTTGTAGTGAACTATTAAAGTGCAGCAGCTGCAGCATTTCATCCCCGAGCAGCCCACACCTCAGTGTTGGGTGAAGTGACCTGGAAAGAGAATGTGTACTTCATCGTGTTAAATTCATAAAACACCGAGATGTTTTCTGAGAGCTGAAGTGCTACATAAGTGCAGGATCTGATTATTTTGGGCAAGATGCTGTGGCAAGTGATCCTGATGTATATCAGCTCACCTGAGGGCAAAGTGGACTTCTTAAGGGAAAAGCGGCTGTGCAGGAGACCTTGGCTGAGCGCTGTGGGCAAAGGTGCTGCAGTAAAGCACCGGAGAGCCTGAGCTGATGATGGTGCTAAATGAAGTGCTAACTCTTGGCTGGTGCAGGTGCACAGCTGCTCCCAAAATACAAGCTTGCTCCCTGCAGAAGAACAACACTACTTCATTTAGGGTTTTTTCACTTCTGAAACTCTCTTCTCCGTCCAATGCCCAGGTGAAATGGGATGACCGATAGGTAAATGTGCAGTGTGTTCATTATTTTTGTGTATCTTTTCCTCTTCTCCCTTCCTGGTTGTTTGCAACTGCGTGTAATGTGAGTGAAATTCTGCCTTAGCAGACTGGAGCACCCTGTGTTCTGCTGGGTTTGCCTGGCTGGCTTTAGCTGTGTTTGTGCCTGTGTGATAATGCAGTGGGGTGGCAGGTTTTGTGTTTGCCTGAAGTCAGGTTTTAGAGACCCTTTTTCTCCTCAATTACACAATTTTATTCACTTCAGCACTGGATTTTTTTTTTTTTTAAATTAGGGCTGCCTTTATACAGAAAATATTTTGGTTTTAAAGCTGTTGTCTAACTGGCAGGAACAGAATGGCACTACCAGCTAGGAGAGGAGAAGATAAACATTTTTTTGCTCAATGAGTTGTACCTAGGAGCTTTTCAGAAAATTGCACTAATTTCCTTCTAACAGCCAAAGCAGTGCACTTCATGCTGACACAGAGCTTGAAACGGAGGTGAACAGTACCAGATGTTGGCTTGTATTATTACTAATTGTTTGTATGACAGCAGCACTTGGTGGCCTGGTTCGAAGTGGGTGGTGCCACATGAGGCTTTGCCACAGCGAAGGAGGCGGTTGGGACCTCACCTGCTGAGCACAGGAGGGGGTGAGGGTGACAAGGACACGGAAATCTCAAGATGTGATTTTCCCCAAGTCATCAGCAGGACTGGGAGTGGGAATCGGTTCTCGTGAAACTCGACAGAAACAATAGGTAGGCTATGGCAGTTTTGTCACTTAATCCCAGTGTAGTGCACTGGTTTATAGGTTTATAAGGTGACCAATCAGTTTGATCCTCTTTAAAGGGTCAATATCTTTAATCTCAGTGTCTGTGAGTTTATGGGGAAAGCTGGAAATGGAACAGGAAAGTGACAGTCACTTGAATTTGTCCTAATCCCGCAGGTTACAGTAAATCAGTGGTGGGAGCATATTGCCTATCACGGTGCCACGCATGACTGATCAGCTCTGTCCTTCAAATGCTATTAACTGCAGGCTGGTTAATCTATATTCCTGTATGTTGAACACAAAGCAGTGCTGGCTGAGGGATTAGGGGAGAATTAAGTATTTGTTCTCTAATCCTGAATGTTTATAAATCAGTATTAATTACTTAAGGTGCTTTTGCAGAGTTTACATCCCAGTTCTTCTAATAATTTCATGATCCATCTGGCTAATAAAAATACTTAATTGCAGGAGAAGAAATAAAATCTGTGGCTGTGAAGTGTAAGCGCGCAGATCTTTTGCTTAATGGGAACTAATTGCTGTTATTATGGATTCTGATAAGTTAAAATTAATAGTGGGGGTAGCCACATCCCACATCACTGTCTGTAAACATCCTGCAGAGATTGGGCACAGTCCGTGGGAGACAAAAAAAAGCTGAACCCAGGCCAGTGGAGCCCCCCCTGTTTCTAAGAGTAAATTTATGCCTTTGGTGCTTTTAAGGGTGTGTGGGGATTTTGGGGGTGGCATTTTGGGGCTGGGGTGTGTGAGAGACTGAGAAGATTGATGTCTCGAGACACTTGGAGGTTCATGTGTGTGGGAGAAGGGGCAGGTCGGGGCTGGGTTTGGTTTTTTGGGAGAAGGGGAGTTGAGTGATGAGCACGGGAATAGCGATGGGAATGGAGCATCCCGCAGGCTTTGTCCCGGGCTGGCAGTGGCACCGCAGGCGCTGTGCTGTGGTGCAGCAGTGCTGAGGGATGGGGTATGTGGGGAAACAAAGACAGACATTGTCTTCAAGGGATCATCTTTCCACTCATAAGGACAATGGTCTCAGAGCAAAGAAAAGGGGGTTTGACTGGAGCAGGAAATCTTGCACCAGGCATTAGCAGGGCTATTGATTGCCCTAGATTCAGCATTTAATCCTTCCTTTAATCACAAATCAATTCCACTGTGTCTTTGAGGTTTTTAAAGTTTTCATCCAAATGCTTCAGACGTCAGAGGAGCAGTGTATCCTGGGCAGGGCTTTGGGGACCCACAGCCCCCCAGCACCCTGACACTGCTGTCACTTTGGGGCAGCCAGGAAATAGATACTTGGGGCAAGTGAATCTCTCAGGCCCTGCTATGTTTATATCTGTATCTTGGAAGGAAGGAGGCCTTTCCAATATTTTGTCTCCTAAAGTCCTTAATCAACTTGGAATTTTGCTAGAAAGAGAGTTTGTTTTTCCTTCCCTTGATCTGTGTGCAGCTCACAGAATAGATTGTCTGACAGGGGTTACACTCCTGTCTGCCTGACACTCAATCTTCTGTGCTGGAATCATGGACTCATTTAGGTCGTAAAAGATCTCTAAAATCGAGTCCAACCACTAATCCAGCACTGCCAAGCCCCCCACTAAACCCTGTCCCTCAGCAGCACATCCCTTCTTGCATTTACCCCCAAAACTCAGCTTTTGGGCCTGCTGAGAAACAACAGGACTGGAAAACATCGTGGATATGTGTGAATGAACAGTCTGTGTTTCCATCAGCCCCCTCCCTGTGCGATGCTGCCCCAGCCTTTCCTGGCATTCAGACACGTCCATTGTAATTTACAGGGGAGTGCTGGGGTTGAGCCTGGGTCCCTGTGTGCATCCGTCCTGCTGGCTGCACAGCTGCCACCAGCAGAACAGCTGCAGGTTTTTAGGGTGCAGTGCCTCAGCCTGCTGGTAGCTGCCTTTAGGATCCTGCTTCTGGTGGATTGCTGAGCTGGCAGTCATTGCTCGCTCACACCGATTGAAATGGAGGGGACTTGGTTGGGAGTCTGTGTCACAGAAGTGCTTTTTAACAGCTAAACAGTAACCTCCACACTAAAGAGAAGACAAAAGGGTCTGAGAGCAGAAAGAATTTGAAAGCTCTAGTGCTTCTAGTTTGTAATTAGATGTATTTTGCCATAATGTTTTGGGGTATAAATTTGACTGGAACAGCATTACACAAAGAAAGAACTTGAGCTCAAGGCTTCTGAATTAAATGACCTTTTTATTATTATTATTTTTCAATTATAGCTAAATTTTTCTCTTGAACTGTTGGAGTTGCTCAATGGGACAGCTGGATTGGTGGCCAAAGCCCCAGGTTTAGAGGAGCGGTTTAAATGCTAACACAGCCCTTGGTGGTCCCCCTGCCTTCCCTCACTCCATAGCACTGATATTTTGTGTGATTACCGTACTGTCAGTCTCGCTGGAGCTCCTTCAGGACCACTTCTATTTATTTGTTTCTCATGAGCAGTTTTTAACCACTCCTTTCCATGATGGTGAAATGTATCAGCCTGCCTGCAGAGAGAGGAGGGCAGAAAGGCAATGGGATGGCTGTGGGTGTCAGGAAGTGCTGTTTGGTTGGGGTTTTATTGCCACGGCTGACAATAGCACATTACTCACAAGCGGGATGGCCACTGCTGACTTAGAGTTGCCCCATTGTAGTAAAACCCCCAAAAAGTCACACTGCTTTATGCCATCATGTTTATGTTTATGCCACATCTCTTGGTCAATAATTTATCACCTGCTTTTAAAATCTCCCTCTGGTCTCTGCCGCCACTAGCAGGCATCCTGGGCAAACAGGAGCGTCCCTGGTAAAATTATATTGGAGATAACTTGTCAGTGGAAGGAGGATTATAGGGGGGTTTGGGGGGCTTTTCCAGGTGGCTTTTTTAGCTGGTGGCACAGCTGGAATTTGGACTGCTGTCCCTCAGGTATAAAGCAAGATCTTAGCTGGTGGTCCACATTCCCTGAGGAACAAAGGCTGTACTGGGACTGTAGTGTTACTTTTGGTTTGCTTCCTTTCTGTTTTAAAGAAGATTGTCATCTCTGTCTTGTATCAGGCTATGAAATACCCTTTAAATGCCAGTCTTGACATCACTGAACATGTCCCAGCATTTTCTCATTTTCCACTTTTCTGACAATGTTGCCTGGACTTGCCATATCACAGTGGCTGGCACAGGTGACACCTCAGTGCAGAACATCCAAGTTGGGAATGAGTGGTTTTGGACATGGGGAGGTTGTATTGTACTTGACATGAGACTTTTTTTCTATTTTGTTGGGATTTTATATCCAGCAATTTTTATTTATTTATTTATTTATTACATACTGATGTTCCTATTAGCTGTAGCTTATTTGAACTGTGAACCCCTGAGAAGGTGATTTCTTTCAATACTTAACCCTGAGTCAAGTTCAACAGGATTTGGTCGTGGCTGTAGTGAGGGTGATACTGTCTCATTCTGAATGTTCTTGCCAGCACAGTCACCTAACCAGGGTAATTGTAAGAAATACCAAATTGACCCTAAATATTCTCATGTAGGTCAAGGCTTTAAATTCAGTAAGTTTGTCTTCTTCTTCCTGAGCTCCCTCCAGTACTGTTTTGATGTTGGACAGGTCGCTGGAGGAGAAAGTGGGTTTTGAGGACAGGCTATCCCTGACATAAACACATAAGCTGAAAAAAAGAACCTATCTTTAGCAATTAACCAAAGAAAGAATGTGAAGGGTGATGAATGGTGGAAGGTATGAAAGGCTGGTTTTCAGCTGCTGAATTGCTGTACTAGCATGTGGTGCCGTGAGAGAAGCAATGTGATATATGAAAATAAAAACATTGACTATCTGAGCTGGAGACTTCACTCGTGAAGCAGAAAGCTAAGGGCGCCAAATCCTGTTAAATTTTAATGAGATTTTAGATACAACTCCTTGTGTGTCACTGCTTGAAAAACAACACTTGAGACTGATAACAGCGGAGAGGCTGTGAGTTAACACCTGCAGCCCAGCATGTGGCCTTCAGAGCTGAAATATTGGCCGCTCTGAAAGGCGCCTTGGTCGGGAGTGCTGGGCAGCAATTCCTGTGGCTGAGCCGTCAAAGCTGCTCTGCTTTTGCTGCCTCTGAGCTTTGTGATCTCGCAGGACACGTGGGGCTGGCAGAGCTGCTGTCCTTCCCCAGCCACCTCTGTCTGCCAGCCCCCTGTTCCCCAGGTGCCCTGGAGCAGGGTGGGAAGGAGGTGTGGAGCCCTAATTGTACGTGAACAGAAGAGTGAAACTTTGGGACTTGTTTTATTCCTGTAATCATAGCCTGGCCAATAGGTGATATTTTGGGTTTTGTTCTTGTTTATGGGCGGTGGAGAGGTGTGATTGTGCATACCTCCTTTTCCTTTTTGGGCAGTTTTCTTCACAGGATACTATTTTTGTACCAGGTCCACCCCATTTTCTGGTGGTTGCAGGAAGTGAAGTGTTCTTTCAGTCTTCAGGTATAACAAGTAGCATAAGAACATCATCATTCAAGTGGATGAGATATGTGAAAACACCTCTATTTTTAATAAGTTTTGCAAGCAAGCTTTCATGAGGACTGAGAGGAAGGAGAAGGGGGATAAGAAAGCTAAACTATCTCAAAGCATGACTTTAAAAGCTTTAAAGTACCTATACTTATTAATTCCTTTGGCATGTATTAGAATAATATTAATCCTGATGAACTGAATTGGTATTAGTGCAGATGTCATAAGCACTTCTGCAGGCATTCAGCTGTAATTTAGCATCAATTAGCTAGACTATTATTTAAAAGTGTTATTTTAATACATTAAATTTCCCAATGTGTCCTCAGGCAGTTGCTGGAGCTGCTGTTAGCTTCTCTTATCACTCTCCATTTTTCTTTCTAGCTGTTGCTCCTGCCGTCCTTTACTTGACAGCGCGTGCTTCATGCAGCCGCAGGACTCCTCAGGGTGCTTGGCAGTGCGGTCTCACATTCTGCTTCACCTAATTTAGCTGTAGGAAGCTGCTGCAAGGGAGAATCCTGCCTTTTTCCACATCCCCTTTTATACTCTTTTTCCATCTAACACATCCAGAGGTAGGATTTTGAAACAGCGATTTTCTGTCAATTTTATGACCTTGGAACACATCCTCTGAGCCACCCAGCTGCTGATCAGTGCAGTGCCGAGCTCCTGGTTGTGTAGGCAGCACCCAGGAATGTGGCATTTGTTCCTGTCCCCGCTGTGTGGAGATGCTGGCTCGGATGGTGGCAGCTCTGTGGCCATGCGAGCACCCTGCCGTGAGGGACCGCGTGGCCTTGTCACTGTGCTGTGACAAAACAGCTGCTGGTTCAGGGGCTGGCAGAGTAATGCCTGTGCCTCTGACTGCACAGCAGACATGGTGATTGCTCATTTTATCTCCCTGTTCCTGGAGAATGCCCTGAAAACAGCTTCTGCCTCCAAAGATTGACTCTTACCGTGTAGGTGGAAAATGCCCAGTACAGCAAAGCATTTCTATACATTTCTATAGCACAAATTAATACTGAGAGTCTGATACTGAACAGCCTTTCCCCCCATACAATGTGTAGGAACTAACCTGCAGTCAGCCCCTGCTGTGGAGTAGAAATAGTCCAGTGTCTTTCACGGAGTAGTTTGGGAAGTGTTAGTAGGTGGTTTCATCTCAAGGAGCAATAGCTGCTGCCTTCCGCTTTCCCTGTCACGGCTGTCTCTGCTGATGCGTAGGGCAGCGGGGCCAGGATGTGCCGTAGAGGGCCAAGGGCCCTGCAGGCACCTGCCCTGGCCGTGGATCCATCTTCATGAGGCTCAGGACACTTCCCAAGGAGCCTGATGAACAAGCTCCTGCTGCCCTGGCAGCTCCCAGCCAGACGGTGAGCGGTATTCCAGCTCACATGCAGCGTGTCAGGACAAGCAGAATTCCCATTCGTAAAGAGTGCTGTTAGCAAATGCTTTCTTTAACCTCTGCCTTCACTTTGCTATTCCCATTTACTCCCTCTGGAAGACAAATTTGTGCATCCTCTGCAAATGACCTTTAGGGTCTACATTAGTGCCTGCAGGACGCAGGGAAATGTCTCTGCGGAAGCAGCAGCCTCTGAGTCTGGCCCTCACCCGTGGGGACAGAGCTCTCTCTGTCCCATTTGTCTGTGGCAGTGATTCTGTCTCCATTGTTCTGTCATGATACAGAGCCACATATTTTGGACTTAAGAGTTTTATGGTATCTCTTCCCCCAGCTTTATGGTCTTTGCAGTCTTTGTGCTCTTTCTGAGTGTGCCAGGCAAAGGCCATAAGCAGGGCTAGGTTGGCTGGGGAGGTAATAACTCCTGTTAAAACCAGCTGATAAATTGAGGCAATCTGGGTCCTAGCCTTTTCCTTGGATAGAAAGCAGGAGCTACTCACCTGCTCCACACCTCCTCACCCTCAGTGTCACTACAGTAAGAATTTTTTCTGCAGACCAACAGAGGCTTGAGTGTGAGCAGATCATGGCAAATCAGCAAATTCAAAATTTCTGAAGCAACTGGCAAATTGCCATCAAAACTTCCCATGTTCAGTAGAACCACCAAAGTCACTGAATTCATACAGGTCCTGTAGTGCAGTGTATTTTTGGTTTTGTTTAAGATGCTTTTGAGAGATTGGTGTGGATTCCAGCCAACAACTGAAGAGCTCTGAAGTCACTTGTAGAGCATGGACATACCCATTTACTAACAGGAGAACATTTATCACCAAACATCCACATCATCTTACTCCTTTCAGTAATAAACCTCAGAGGAGAGCAATCAAATCTGTAAATGAAAACTTGTAACTCCACTAAGTCTCTGATTTTTAACTGCAGTAAAGATGATGAGGTTTATGTCACAACTGGATTTTCCCCACACACTCCCCAGTTCCCTCCTTCATCCCAGATACATAGGCACTAATTGTGGGTCTGCCTTTTCCTGTTCCACAAGCACTTTTCTCTTAAACCAGATCAGAGTAAGTAGCATTCTTAATTTTTACTTAATTTATGGCTTCAGTTTTAGACTTTAAGGAAGACCTGTGACCGTGAAGTTCGTCATTTTCCATCAGTCTGATAATGACACTTCTCCCTACGGTGTATTCCTGCATTTAGTTATGTTTCACTCAGGGCCAGTGTTATAATTTTTATATGATATATTTTTTCCCTTTTTAGCAATCAGAATTCTTCAAAGTGCTTTTCAGATCTTCTTTAACAAAGCAGATGATGGGTATGTCCTGATGATTTTTTTGCTCTTTTCCCCGTCTGTCCCTGTTCGCCAGCGTCGGTTCTGTTGGACACAGTTTAACCTCGGGGCTGTTCATCAGGCTGAGACTTTGATTTGCCATCTGGCCACCGCATTTGACTGTGCTTTCTGCACAGCGATGTGGCCTGAGATGCCTTAAAAATGATGGCCTTTTGTGTTGTTTTGCATGGATATCTAATCAGTCATTAAGTAATTAAACCCTTGTGACCAGTGCAATGGGTTTTATTTATGCGCTTCTCCTTGGCTGTCACACAAGCTTCTGTGATGTGTTTGCTGAAGTGTTTTAGGGGTTTTTTTGTAGCCCAGCAGTGTCCCCTGTCAGTGGTGTCATCCCTCCAGCTCCCTGCCACCGAGGTTCCTCCTCTTGGATTTGTGTAGCCAGAAATGGGCTGGCATCACACCTTGTGAAGATTTCATCGCAGAGAGAGCAGTCATTACCTTCCATCTTGTGTCTCTGTGCACATCAAAGAGCTGCAAGTCCCAGCAAGTGAGGTCCCAGGGAGTGAGGCTTGGTTCAAGGTTCACGTAAAGCCAAATTGGCAAGTCTGGGTAGTTTTCTTTTGCAAATGGAATCCAGAGTCTTGTCGGACATGGAACCGGAGCAGCCGCTGCTCTTTGGCTGACTCACTTGGACCCAGCTGCTTCTGGGCTTCCTGCTGCTGCCTGTAGGGGCTCGGACAGGAGCTGCCAGTGGGACTCCTGCTTTCTGAGGATAGAAAATTCACGTGGTGAAACCCTGGGAGCTGACATTAGCACCGAGATCCCCTGGGACAGCCACTGCCCTGACTCTAACCACTGGTTATTGCTTTCAGAAATCCTGAAGTGGCTCAAGGGATCAAGAGGTCAAACCCGGGCATTTATGAGGGCAAAGTGTGCGAGAAAATCAGTGTTTTATATAAATAAGTCACTACCTAAGGCATAGGGTGCAGAATTAAGGGATTTCCTAGTTTTATTGTTTGAAAGCAGAATTGATCTTCTATTCAATTTCTGCTACATGTAGTCAGTTGAGATGTTATTTATTTATTTATTTTGACGTTGGGCACAGGCTGTAGTGCTCCCTGGAGACATTCAGCTGTCTCTTGATCTGCTCAGGTTTGGATATTGCTGTCACTGTGGTTTCTGAGTACCTTCCAACCATGTGTTAAGCAATATGACTTAGCATATGTCTCATTTAATGTCTTCTCTGATCCTTCAGGATGATACTGGTTTGGATATATTCTGCTAGTTAAGCTTTTTTCCTTTAATTTCTCATTTTTAATGAGCTACAGATGTGGCCACTTAAGCCAGTAAAATTTGACCAGGTGCCTCAACAATGTCAATCTTTGCTGTGCATTTGGAGAATCACTATTCCTAACAGGAATGTCCACAACTCCCTAACTTCAAGAACACGCCATGGGTGCTTGACTCACAAATTCAGTTCCCAAACTTTACACCACCCCACAGCCAATTTACTGAGATGCTTTCATTATGCAACATTCATGATTTGTAAAACTCATATTGTTCTGAGGGCTCGTTATAGTTCATTGAGATGAAACCAGCTGTGAGTTTTTACCTCTGAAGGACTCATGTGGGATGCCTGTTCTGTTCATCAAATCCAGTACTGTTGTACTTTTCTCATTTTGTAAATAGTGCTGTAACACGGACTGCATCTTAGAAATGCTGGGACAGGGAGCTGTGCTGTGGTCCTGTCTGTGTCTCAGTTCAGCTATATGCTTACGTTGTTTTCTTTACAGCAGTCCAACAGCTTTCAAAGTTCAGCTGTTGGAGCTTTTGCAAACACAAACAGGCATAAACTCTGCCCAGCCCAGTGAGCGATGTTTTCCCTCAGCCTTTTGTATTAGAGATTGCAGAGTTTGAAGTTGTGTTTCAACTGCTTGCATTACAGTGTCAGAATAGATGATATCAGATGAAAATAATCTCTCCCTGATAAAATTTGCTGCCTCATTGATACTCAGCTTGAAACAGAAGATTACAGGGAACTGTGCAGGTCTCGACTTTGTGTTTGAACACGCTTGTAATCAGATGTCTGTGTTGAGGGAGAGACCATGGGTGGGTGTAGGTGGCTCCACCTCTTGCTGGCTCTTGCGATCTGGAGGTTGCAGCTTGTTAATTTAGGGAAGATCACTGAGTTGTTGGCTCTCTCTGGCTGTTCCTGCACCAGCTGAGCGTGAACCTTGTTACAGAGTCACCATCCCTGCCAGTCTTCTCTCCAAGCACCCTGGAGTCATTCCTGCACCTGTTACTTACTGAGGAAATCGGTGGTGCTTGCACTCATCAGCCCCTGTGACTGGGCTGGTCCCTGCCAGCTGCAGGCAGGGAGGAGGGCTGGGGGATGGAGACATGCCCAGGGGAGCAGCAGGGGCATGCACGGGGCTGGGATGAAAGCGTGGGGGTCTTCAGGCAAGGCTTTTCCTCAGAGATTTCCCTGGAGTCACTGGAGGAAAGAGGGGATTTGATGGGTGTGTACAAGCAGGGAAGGACACCACTGACAGTCAGAGCAGATGCCGTGCAGTGATGGGGAGCCAGTTTATGCCTTGGTTACCCTGCAGAGCCATCAGTGTTTTCCCTGGGCTCTGTAGCTGTGCAAACAGACTGCGAGGTTTCTCTGGAGGCACCTTAGTTCCACTCTGTGCTTACTCACAGGGCGCTGCAGGAAGGTGCTGAATTTCAGTCAGCCACGGTGACTTCCCTCCTGGTTTGTGAACTAGATTGGGGTTATCACGTAAAGGCCCTGAAGATGACAGCTGATGCTCAATCGCCTGGAGGGGTCTGGATGGCCACTAGAGCTGTACCTGCTGGAGTGCTTCTCTGAGCCCATCAGGTACTGACACGGAATTTAACTGAAAATGAGCTGTGGGGTGGAGAAATGCTCTTTACTCTCCTTACAGAAATGAAACACAGACAAAACTCTGCAGGGGGAGGTTTTATAATTAAATAGCTACGATTCCGCTCCTGCTGTCTTTACACAGATTAATTTACGTTTTGAAAATCTCAGATGACTTGCAGCTATTAGGTAGAAATCCCCTCCCTGGAGCTTTGACTTACACCTTTCTGTGTCTGTCCTAAGGTGTCTACTTAAATGCATCAGTACATCAGCTAAACAGACACCACCTGTGGGAATGTCCTGCTGCAGGGAGCTCTGCCTTTTGGTCTCCCCAGGGGTCTGGGAGAGCTCAGCTCTGTAGGCACTGCAGTGGCTCCATGTTTAAGGCAACAGTTCCTCTCTGCGCCACCTAGAAATGCTTTCAGAAACACATTCATGCTGTGAGACTGGAAGTGCAGGAGGGAGGAGAGTGACTAATTAATCATCTACGTGCCTGGGACACCAGCATTGGCATAAAACTGTCCCAGACACAGGAGGAACCCCAGCTCCTCCTCAGGGACTATTGGTCCCAGTTTCCCGTGGTCCCATCAGTGTTGTTAGCTGTGCATTTCACATCAAGTCATTCAATCAGCGTGTCCCAGATTGCTCTTTTCTCAATTAGTGGTTTTTAACTTCTTAAACCCAGACACCTCCTCTTGGAGTTGTTTTTGGCTTTGCCATGTGTACGCTGGAGGACGGTTCAGTTTAGCATTGTTAACCATGGATATGCTTTATTTTTTCAAAGGATGCTATCTAGAGCATGCACTTCAGCTTGTTTATTATTTTTTTCTCTTCCCTTTTGGTTTGGATTTCTGGTTTAGGTGACATAAAAAGATCTCACCTCATTTTTAATTGGAACATGTTTTATTTTGGAGAGGTCATGAAGTGCCCTTCCCTAATATGACAATACTGTTATTAGGCAAAATTCCTGTTGCAGGTGCTTTGTTAAGGAGGCTCTTCTTGTCAGAGTATAGAGGGGTCATGGAAAGCTGTTGGGTTTTACACAAAGTGGCAATATCCATATGCCTGGAGTCTGGCAGAGCACACGGCACACAGAGCAATCCGGATTTATTTATACATGTGCTTCTCTGTGGGACCCATAGCTTTGTCACAGCCCTGCTGCGGCTGAGCTCTGAAGGGGAGAGAAATTCTTGCGCTGTGCTGCTGTACACAGATCCCGGCACTGATAAATCATGAGGTTTCATCACGAGCCTGATGATAGGGAGCACTTGGTTGCCAAGAGTGGGGCTTTGTGAGAAGTTTGACTCCAATTAAAAACACACAACCTCACACAATAGAAAACAAAACCTCTTCATGATAAAGAGCAAGAGATAAAAGATACGACCCAAAGCATTACACTCTGGAAGGCACATACAAAAGATATATATAAACCATGCAATGTTTTGGTTGTTTGGATTGTTTTCCAGTCGCTTTTTTAAGTGTTGTGGTTGAATGCTTTAGTTTTTTTCGGGGTCTTGGAGGGGTGACTTTTTTGGGGGTTTTTTTGGGATCAGACTTTCTGAAATACCTGACTCTTTAAAGACACCTCTTGGTGGTCTCCACTAGACTCATTCTGGAAAAACAGCTGAGGAATTAACAGAGCCAAGCAAGAGGTTTCAACCTGATGGGTTCAGGCTTTTCTTCAGGTGCCTCCCACCCCACTCAGGGACGTGGTTTGGTGATGAGCACGGTGGTGCTGGGTCAACAGCTGGAGCTGATGATCTCAACAGTCTTTTCCAACCTTAACAATTCTGTGATTCTGTGTCAGGAGCTGATGCTGCAGTGCCTGAGAGGTGACAAGGTGGCATGATGGGGACACTGTCCCTTCAAGCAGCCATGTGTCACCGTCTCCAGGGACTGTGCAGGCACGTGGCTGCTGTCTTGCCTTAGAGGAAGCCCATCCGGGGAGGTGGCAGCTGCTCCATTCTGTTTGTACTCACCTCCCTTAGTCCTGCCTGATTTCTCTGCAAAACCTAGCCTGAAACAGGGTGGTTTGGTGTCCTTTTGGAGAATTGGCAAAAACAATCCCCTATGGCATCTCTTGCTGATTGTCTCTGTTTACTGATTAGAGAAATTCTCGTTTTGTTCCTTTGGTTTTGATCACTGCAATCAAGTGAGGATAATTTTCAAAAGAAGGAGCAGCATTATGCACTGCAGAACAAATAATGAGACACTACTAGATGAGAATAATGGATGGTAGAAGTTTTTGGAGAAAAAAAAGGATTCAGGAACTAAGTCCATGGAATGAAAGCTATCTTTCAGAACTCTCTGACACAGCCTTAAATAAAAGTCTTTATCTGGCATGTGAAGTAAGCAAGAATTTCATGTAAAAGCCTGTAGAGAAATCGAGTTGGACTTCAGATTGTGTGCCTAGATGTGACATTCTCCCTTCATTCATTCCGACTTCCTTTTATTTCTGTGTGATCTTACCGTGAATACTGCTGAAGTGGGATCTGCCCACACAGCATATTGCAGCTTCATTCAGTGCCGAAGGCAGTGTCAGCATCCATCCACTTTCGTATCTGAATTTGGTTGGGAGGTGGGGGAATCCCTTCCCTCTTAGGTAGCAGATGTCGCTCTCCTACTCTCCCACAGCTCCCAGAAGTGAACTCTGCCTGGCTCGTTTGGAGTACAACACCAAGGAAAGGATCTCCCCTGCAAGCACAGCGTGATAAATAAGCCTAAGACCTTAAACTCTCTTGAGCAGCATTAGCCAGGTCTCTGCTCCCAGGGTAACAAATGTCAGATCAGGCTTCTCTGTTTCCTCTGTGTTTTTCACTCAGTTACAACACCTTTGAAATGAGTGCTTTGGTCAAGAGCAGCCCACGTGGCAGTGTGTGTGAGGCTCAGGTGACTGAGGCCACTGTCCTCACTGAAGCTCAGGAGAGTTGGTAGTGCAGTGTTGGGGGCTGTGTAGGAGCCTGGACGCTGGGAGAGGCAGAGGAAGGATTATTGGTGCTGAATAGAGATGCAGTGGTGGCTTTTTTCAAGTGCTTTACCTCAGACTGCTTCCCATGCTGGGCACCTGGAATAGCAGTGGATTTTAAACCACTGCTGCTTGCTGAGGTGCATGTGCTGTCCTGTGGAAGAGGTCGTACTTTGGGAAGGAGGAGAACCTCTGTAAATGAGGAGAGTGAGCAGGCTGCAGGCCAGGAGAAATGTTTGAGTGCTGGTCACTTGCCTCACCTGTCACCTTCCCCTGGCTGGTCCCAGCGCTAGGACAGTGCCTCCCTCTTGCCACAGGGCCTGCAGGTACCTCTTGACTCCACCTCTGGAACCAGCAGTCCAGGGAAAACTCTGCTCCCAACTAGCAGTCTGTCCCAGAGATCGCCCTCCACAGCGTCCTGTGGGAAGGGCAGGGCTGACGGGAGCGGGTGGGAGCAGAGGTGCAGCCTGGGCGGACAGCAGTGGCCACCAGGACACAGTAGCAGGAATGTGGCTCAGCACTGTCTATGCCAGAACCTTTGCCCAGCTGCCTGGGATGCTGCCAGGCTGGAGCAGCCCTGGTGTGCTGCCATTAACTGAGAGTGCCAGGCAGGCTGTCCCACAGCTGGGAACTGTAACCGCTGGTAGACCCGGATGGGTCTGTTGGCGATCTGGAGACCACTGGCTTGTTGGATAATCTCAGCTAGCCTTAGAGATGGCTGGTTTTGGAAATGAAAGTAGACATGGAGAGTCGTGGTGGCCCCACAGACACGTCTAGCTCAGAGCTCACAGCAGAGCTGTGAACCTGTGGTGGGTGCTGGCCTCCAACATTGTAAGAGAACAGAAACTTGTGACATGAGATGCTACTGTCACAGCTTTGCTCAGAACATCATGCTACAGTCCCACACACTTCAGTTTGGTTTTGACCACTCAGAAAGGGATGCCACGGCCTTTGTCTGGCGTACAGCAGGCTCATGCTCATGGCTGTTGTGGTGATGGTGGGTGGCAGAGGTGCTGGAGTCTCCTCACTGACCCCACCCAGCCCTCTGCTGGAGAGCTGGGATGCCCCTGGCCCTGCTCATGGCCTGGATCTGGCACTGGTGAGATTCCTGGAGTGGAGCTGAGCTGAGGCACTGCCTGGTTCTGCCTCACCTACTGAGAGCAGGGGTCAATCCGTGCATCCTTGTGCTTCTCCCCAAAGCCAGCCAGCACTGTGCCTTCATTGTGCGGGTCTGCCAGGAAAAGGTCCCCTCCTTCATGGGAGAAGAAAGGGAGAAAAGGGAGATTGTGCTCTTTTGGTGGACGGACAATTGCAGCCTGATGAAAGGAGCCACGTCCCCACTGCCCGCAGTCCCCACTGCTGTGGGAGCACTGCCTGGCACAGGTCGTGAGGGCTTCCCAGTCTGCCGTGCCTGCCCTCAGGAAAAACCCCTCCCGTTCCAGTACTCCGGTGGAGGTATGAATGCTCTGGTGGAGGTATGAATGCTCTGCCGGCCCTGCTGTGATTTATAAGCTGTTTTGTGGGTGCAGAATTGCAGATGGCTGCGTATTATAACTACGCCAGGAACGGGGTTTGCTGGAATCACCTTTGGCTGCAGGGTTTAATGGAAAACCCTCGAAGAGACGGGGTGAGCGTGGCAGACAGGCCTCGTTCCGCAGTGGAACGCTCCCGTGGGACCTCGCTGGGCCAGGCAGGCTCCCCCTTCCCTCCCTGGGGGCCGCCTGCGTCTCAGAAGACACACGGTGTGCCCTGCAAAATCAAAAGGAAAAGGCAGAATTCCTACCTGCAGGCTTTGGGGGTGGGGTTGGGTTTCCCCCCACCCTTGTAACAAATCATGCCCTGAAGTGGTGAGGCCTGGGCTAAAATGACCTGTGATCTTAATGACTTGGAGTTTTAAAAATTAAATTCTAGCAGCAATTGATGTGGCAGATGTAGTTTCTTCAAATAAGAGATGATGAAAAGTAAAGAAGGATGAATAGATTATTGTTTTTATTAAAGGTATTACAGAGGAATAAATTCTTCTCATGAACAGGCTTTCTTTGCTTATTCCCATCCTCTCAATAAATCATTGCCACGGTGGCAGTTGATACTGTTTGGGGATCTTGCTCAGGAATGTTTTAGACTGGAAGAAAGAAATTCATATCACAAAACAAACTGTCTCTGCGATCACCATAAGGGTTACTGCAGTTTAGAGAAAGTAAAATATTTACCATCTGATTCACATAATAGGTAAGATAAAGATTGAATGCTAAGGTGGGGAGAATAGCCTGAGGGCACAAGCCACTCCTACCAATACCAGCCGGGATTAATGAACGGCTTTCAGCTCCTACACGCTTTGCTCTGCTTTGTACTTGAAAGTCTTTGCTGCAGTAACTTCAGACTATAATTAGATTGACTGGAAAACTGAATTATCTGCAAAGAACTGCTCAGATCACAAATGAGGTGCATAAACTTTATTTGTCCACCCTAAGCGGGTGTCACCTTCAACAAGCAGCAAAATGATTCCATCATTTAATAAAATAAAAGGGAGACGTGCCGTAGGAAGTTGGGTATGAAGACACAGCAGCATTAGTCTAGAGAAGGACAGAGTGTTGTGGCTTCTTCAGCATGACAATCTTAAATAAACGGCTTTGATAAGGGTGCTTGAGTGGCAGCGTGACTCAAAGGTGTTTACCTACCTGCAACTGGTGCACTTGCTATGAGGAGGAATAGATTTCATTGAGCATTGTTCTTTGAACTTAGTTAAGCAACAGAAACTCTGCTTTCTAGGCTTGTAAGAACAGCAGTTTTGGTGATTGTCTCGGTTTCCTTTTAATGAGCATATTTTTCCATCTCCCCTTTGTTTTTGATTTCATGCTCTCACTTTTAGTGCAGTGTGTGATAATGCTGGTAGACAAATGTGGAGGGTCTGAGCGGCCCTGGCTCCAGCACTGTCATTAAAGGCATCTGATGTTGCTCAGCAGCTTGGGAAGATGGACCTGTAATGGGAATGTTCTGGAAACTTTGCAGATGTCTCTAGACTCTGAACTGTAGTGCTGAACCCCCACGGGCTCTGGGGAAAGGAACGGAGCTGGAGGTAACTCAGCTACATGTCCAGAGCAGTCCATCTTGCAGACTGTGATCCCTAGGGAAGCTCTGCCCACAAGTAATTCAGTTTCTGTTTGAAATGAGCTTGAGTCAGGTGCAGAGCTGCCATCTGCCTTGGCTTTCCTCTGACCTGGAGGGGACCACCAACCTTTTAAGCCCACACTGCACATTCCCAGACCCCTCTGCCAGCACCACAAATAGTAGGAGTGAGTGAGAAATTATTTATTGAAAAAACCCCTCTTTTTGTGGGGTATGGTGTCAAAGGGAAAGCTGAAAAATAGGTTTTCTCCATTGTTTTGTTGTGTGGTGGGGTAAGCTGGGGTGCTGGTCCTCTGCAGCGTCTGTCTGCCTGCAGCTCTGTGCCTGCAGCAGCGCGATACCAGCACTGCTGCACGGCTGCGGGCTCGGGCTGAGCTCTCTGACAAGATCTGGCAAATAACAGCAAGAATTTTACAACTGAATAAAATGTGAAGTCTATAAATTTAACGGGGCTTGCATTTTGAATTACAATGGAATAAATTTTCCTCTTAAAAGGAGAAATTGTCTCACTTGTGACTTTCTCCAGTGTTTTACAAGGTTATGTAGGAAACTTCTGAGCATGTTTTGGCAGTTCACATTCTGTGGTCTCTATTCAGAAGATATTTTTTAATTTTCCTCTACAGTTAAGTTTCTCTTGGGGCATCTCCTCTGGCTACCTCTTTGAGTTAAGCACCTAGAAAGTTGGCAGCACACTTAAAACTTCAAATGCGTTTGCAGCAGAGGCTCTTGTTGGGACATATGAGTGTGATCAGATGTGAAACCGAGTTTGACTGACTTCTCTTGAGATCTGCTTACCTTCAGCTTCAGTGAGACAAGCTGTCGTCCGAAGAATCCTTTGAAGAGTTTCTCTTGCATGTTCAGATGAGGTACCTGCAGGAGGAAGAATTACTTGGTGGCTGGGAGCCTAAGGTTAGCAGACGTATCATATGTCACTGTGATTTTTTCTTTTATTTTTTTTTAAATAAAACGAGGGCGGAATGCAGGATCAAAATTACCTCATATGCTTTAACTTTGAAGTTAATGGGGGTTTTTTTGGCTGCCAAGACAAGTGCCCTTCTAATGAGCTCACCAGTGATGGTACTGGCACACACACGCTGCCAGCCAAAGGCAGCGTTAGCGCTGTGTCCGGACTGATGTCCAGACTGTGGCTCCCTGATGCAAACCTGCAGCCTGGCCTCTGGGGGAAGACGAGCACAGCACGCTCTGCAGGCATTGTGGATGTCTGTGTTGAAGAAGGTGATGATGATGGCAGTCCAGTAAGCACCAGGGAGGAGGAGCAGGACATGAAATTTAAGTGCAGGGTTTCAGGAGCTGCCACCACTGGCGAGCCTCCCCGCAGCACTCAGTTATGAATAACCCCATTCACTCCTGCCGCTCGTGGGCTCGGCATTTCCTACTCTCTTTTGCTCTGAGTTCAAATATCAAAGGTCAACATAAGTTCATGTTACTATTTTACCACAGAAGTGTTATATGGTTATTGAAAAATAATAAGAAATACAAGGGCATAAGGTTCTTTTTAATACCTGGTTTGCTTCAAGGAGGCATCAATTGTTCTTGGAATGTCTCTGGTGAGTCTATGGCAATAGTTTTGGTCAGTATGGTCTTACACACTTCTATAAATCTTCTAGTCACTGTGCTTGCTAAGCTTTCCCACAGTGTTCATTTTGAGGGTTTGCTTGTTTTATTTCTTTTCTGGTTTTTTAATTTATTTTTTCCATCTTGTTTGCAATGTTCCTCCTCTCTGTGATAAAGCGGAACCAGTGAAACTCTCATACTACTCTGGTAATAAATTTTTAGTCTCTTATGAACTGCAGCAAAGTTGAAGGAATTAAAATAAATGTGGAGAGCAAACACCTGTTTTCTCAGGAGGCAGCAGTAATTATGCTGCTCCTTCCTCTAAGTCCAGTGCCATTGGGTACCTATGGAAATACTGGACTGTTACACCTTTGGAACATGCTTAGCATTAAAGGCTGAAGGAGAGGGCTGACCTCAATATCCACACGTTTCTGCTTGGCCTTCAGTCACAAAATCTGCTTCACCTAAAGGCACCCCACCCTGCTCTCCACCCAGCTGTGGTAGAAAACCTCAGTCCCTTGCCTAAACACGAGTGTCATTGTGTGGCTTCTTTTGAGAGCACAGTGCAAAGAGGAGTAATTGTTCGGAGGCAGAGAAGGGCTAAGCTCAAGTATTAAAGTCCTTGCAGAGGAATGAGCTGAGTGCTCCGTCTCAGTACAGCACGTGGCACTGTGAACCTAACCTGTGACTGGCTTTTTCTAACAACAATTAGTCACTTTAAAGCCTTTCTCATAAACAGCTGGGATAGTTCAGGAGACCTGATGAAAACAGGAAGGAATAGTAGTCCATGGGCAAAAAAGGCAAAGACCAGGAACTGAAAGGGAGTCTGTGTACTAGGGGAGTGCTGGAGAAGAGAAAATGAGAGCAGGACTAAAATGAGTGAAGAGGTGGGTAAAAGACAGAAGGAGGAAAGGAGAAAAAGGTGTGAGCAGGAACGTGTAAGAGTAGAACTGCAGAAAGAAAAGCAGAGAGATGGGCAGAGACCCTGCTCTGTGTGTTGTACCCTACGTGTGGTGCTGTACGAGTAACACATCTGATAAGGCAGACGGGCAGGTTGTTGCTTCCTGCGGATATGCACTGGTTAACAGTAGTGCCATGGGTGAGACCTGTTTGGTCTGCACTAATGCAGGATAGGTAGGATTTCTCCAGTCAGGATCAAGGGCCTGCTCTGGGAAGGGGAACATTTAGGGACAGTGCTGAGCACTGAGCACCAGATACGACTGAGTAATGAGCAGAGTAAATGCACTTGCCCACAGCCTGGTGGCTGAGTGTGTAGAAAGGGGCTCAGAAGGCTCAAGTGTGGACTGGAGCATCTCACCTTAGATCTGAAACACCGGGCCCCAAAAGTCAGCTCTCTCCAGACTGTGGGCATGCAGCTGTGCATGTGCTTGCACTGTTGCGGGCTGCACGAGCTCACTTCTCTCCAAAGGTCAGTCTCTGTCACTCAAACCCAGCAAAGCCAAAAGTAAAGAGAGGATTCAGGCTTTGACTAACAGCAGCTTAGTCAGGTGAGGGAAGTTGGTCGTAAAATGGTATCCAGGTCTTGAAAAAATTGCTTTCTTAGTATTTGTAAAGTGGCAGCACATAAAGGTCCCAGATGCATATGCCTTAGAAGGTGGTTTGGTTTTTTCCCTCAAATGGAAGGCTGCATAATTCTAGAGCTCATGGACCAATACGTTGGGAATGGATTTGTGTACAAAACTCCCAAACATCTCCAGATGCATTGCCCAGTCCCCCACTCTTCAGTTTGACATAGGCTTATTTTAGGAAATAAATGTTTGAAAACAAACCAACAAATAACACTGTTGTGTAAAAATTCTCTGGAATGAGGGTTTGTTTTTATTTCTGTGGGCGTGGAGCTAGGGATCAGGGGTAATAATAGTCCCTGTTATTTAAAATTATTCATTTTGAGAATTTCAGCTGGGTTTCTAGTCCTTAAAGGTCGCTGCTATTACTTTTCCATGGGTTATTTTGCATTATATGAGCAGGAAGCCAATATTGTGTGTTGGGTTTGTCCAGGACTCTGCCAAATTCATTCCCCATCCTGGTCTTGACTTTCTTTTTTTGAAGCTTATTGCAAGTCAGGTCACACACTCCTGTCTCGTTTTTTTCTGATGGACCAGAATAAATCTCTCCCAGACTGAGAGGTGTAATGACTGCACCCAGCTCGCTCATCACCTCTGCCTGACTGGCTCTGTAATCACGCAGGACAGCAGACCTCCAGTGAATATTGGGTATTTGCTTCCTGGGTTCCCCAGTGTGTTGATGGTAAAAAGTCCACATTTAAAATTGCCCTCTCAAGCTTCATGTCCCATTTCCTGCCGAAGTGCCCTGCTCTCAGGTTTCTGAGCCTCTGCTGGGTGTGAGCTGTTTGCTCAGTCTGTGGTTTGGATCAGATTTGGCTGTTTATGCTGAGTACAGAGCGTCTGTCTGTGCGTGTGTGTGTAGGAAAAGCAGCTCCAAACTATTGATTGGCACTTCTCTCTGCCGTGTTTGTGGGATGGCACGGAGACCTGGGGTCATCTCCAGGTGAGGAGATGTGAAGTGGAGGAAGACCCACCTCACCTTGCACTAACTGCCCTTCACAGGGACTGGCTGTGGAGGGGTCAGGGAGCAGACGGACAAGGTGAATACACATTCCACAGGCTTCAGAGGCAGGAACAGCATCCTGAGACCTGCAGGCCACACTGATTTGGAGCAATACAGAGCTGTCTTTTTAGCTCCTCTCCATTCCAGCTCTAAGTAGCTGTCTGTTAACATTGCTTTGGGGGCACTATTGTGTGTGTAACATCTCAGCACTACATTGCCCCCATGCTCAGTCTAAGATTACTTCTGCTGGTTTCCATCATATTTTACTTCCTTATAAGACCTGCTATTCTTTCTGAGCTATTCTTGCCTCTTCACTGAGCCAGACCAGTTTCCATCTGGGATGTGCTGTAAGGAAGCAGCTCATAGGGTCTTGCCTGCGTTTTATTGATCACTCTTTCAGCACTTGTTTGGTGAGTTGTGACATGGGAGCAGAAACCTAACAAGAGGCTGCTCTGATTAGGTGGCTTTGTGGCACAAGATGCCACTCTGGGCAGGGGTGAGCTAGTGGAGATACATGCTACCACTCTTGCTTTATTTCTGCCTTGAATAAATAGTCCAGGGGCAGTTCACTGACAGCTATTTTGTATTGTGCTGTGTGATTAACTGCAAACCACTCTGCTGGCCTCTGCCCCTATTTATAGAGAGCAAAGCAAACTGCTAAGAGCACTCTTTGATTATTATGATTCTGAAAGTGAGTGTGTGAGGGAGTGCTACATCCTGTAACTCCTGGCTTTTAGGTACCACCACGTTTTTGTCATCAGACTCACGGCTTCAGTCAAAGCCTTCCTGCCGTGACAGCTCTCTGCTCCATCCCTTGGAGAGGGAACATTCTTCAACCATCAGCACGATCCTGCTGTCATGCTGAGGAGTAGCAAGCCCACAGCATAGCTGAAACTCCAGGAACTGTGCTTAGTTCCTGGCAAAATGCATCACAAGAGAGGTAGACATTTATCCTGCTATTTTTTATGGCTGTCTATATATATATATATGTATATATATGCTCAAAATATCAGTGTAAGGGCCTCTCTTCCCTCGCTGAAATCTACGCCATTCTGGTCTGACATGGGAGCAGCTGTGCATTGCATCACTTGAATATAAAAGTGCTGCTCGTGTTCAAGCACTGCAGGCTCTGGTTTGAATCAGAACCAGGCTGCTGGTGACCACAAGCTTTGCAGTACAAGGGCTGTTCATCTGTGCCCAGTGTGTGCTCTGAGTTACTGACCCCACTCCGGTTCCTAGCAGACAGCCTCCCACATCACACAAGTGCCCAGCTGGAGGTGTTACTGGGAGCTTCACATGGGAAGCCTGGGAATGGAAGAATCTGGAAACTCAGAGGCTTCTGGGCATCAGAAGCAGACCCTTTGGATCAAGGTTAAAGCAGAGCAGTGCAGAGAGTTCTGAATTGACACTGGCTATGGTTTTTGTGTCCTAGGTATCAGTAACATTGCTGCTAACATGCTGCCAGTGCAGATTTAAAGGGAAGATATTTTTAAAATTAATGACTTAACATGTCAAATTTCACTATTCAAAAACTTTTTTGTATGCCTAATATCATTCATCTCTGTGGCAGTTTTCTCAAGCAGGGCTCGTGCCAGCCCTGGGTAACCTGAGTCAGGCTGCCATCAGGAGGCCCTTCCTGCGCCCACCCTCGGGAGGGGAGAGGGGAGATCGTGTTTTGTGTTCCCCCTTGGGCTGGATCCCGGAGGCTCTGCTGCAGCTCCTGAGTGCCGGCTCATTCCAGGAGAGGGGCCACTGAACTCCATCTCATTTTATCAGGCTCTCAGTGGTGGAGTGTTTCGCAGACAAAAATGACTTGTTTGGCCTTTCTCTCCTTTGGGAAACTCCTCTATGGTCGGCTTCTCCTTGTTGGGTAGCCAGCCTTATTTTCCAAACATGCATGCAGCAAATGGCCCTGCTCTGTGTAATTTACAGTTCTGGGGCTTCTCCTCAGGAGCTGGGGCTTGGTTCTCCCAGACTGCCTGCATTGAGGACCTGGGGGCACAGGCTTTTAGTGCAGTGAGACCCAGTGCAGAAAGTGTCCGTGATGCCACACAGAGAGCAGAGGAAAGCAGCCCAGCCCTTTCCACTTCATCTTTTCATCGTCAGCAAATCTAATTCCAGACCCCCGATAGAAAAGTCTCAACTCTTTGTTCATCCTTCCCTCTTATTATTTTTTTTTAAGCAAATCTTAAGAAACAAGCAGGCACCCACACACATGCACAGAGTTAGATTTCAAGTCCTAACAGGAAATGTGTAATCTGCTTGAAGATTAAAGTGCCAAGTGCTTCGCTTAAGATTGGGAACCTGACACGGATGTGATTATGAATTAGAGATTGCTTTGTGGTATCAGTGAGGGAAAAAAATGACTGTGAAAATAGAAGGGTACAGACTTGTTGAGTTCTGCAACCATCTTCAAACAGATATGGGGAGCCTGGAGGTTTTGGGTGTTAGGGGATATGCGGAAGTTAAGCCAGAGTGTTACAAGAATATATTTTCACTTTTGTTAAGCTTCTGTGATAGGAGAAAAATAGCAATTTTTGACAAAATGTTGCAGAGTAGATGTCTGAACATGTGTCCTCAACACTGAAGGTTAAAGGTGTACCGTGTAAGCCTTCAGAGGGAAATTCTTTAGTGCTGTATCTTGGTGGGAAAAATGAACCATCCCTGCTCTCAGAGCAGGAGTAGCAAGAGAAGAAATCTACGTCCTACAACAGGCAGAACTGCTGCTTTTTGAGGAACAGAGCATAGCACCTGCCAGATTATCTGAAGTTTGCTCCTACTGCCAGAAGAAATTAAAAATAAACATTGTCAGAAAGCTCTCCAGCAGAGTAAAAGTTTTGTATCTGGCTTACAAAACTGGAAGCAAAGAAGCAAAGTGGAGAGACAGCAGATTAAGGTGCTCTCCCTGGTGACAGCTCTGCTCATCACTCCTGGGTGCTGATCCCCACTGCTGGATGCTTGCCCGGCTACCGGTACAGCTGGAGCTCATGTTCTGCCACTGAACGTGGCTTTCCAGGGAGAGCAGCTCTCTGAGCTTACTGGAGGTGTTTCCTAACTGTACCCTTAGCCGAGGAAGTGTACAAATATCTTATAATTAATCCATTTAACTTTTCTCCCTTTCTGTTGGTCAGAATAATGAAAAAATGTACTTGGCTCTACATGTAGTTCAGAAAAAATGAAGTAGTTGTTGGCTTTCCTGAGACCAAAGCTAACTTCAGTCTGCAAATTTCCCTGCTTTTCCAGCTGGGCCATCAGTGCTCATCTGAAGCCCATCTTCGCCAGGCTGCTCTTCAGCCTGTGACACGTATTAATAATGCCACAGAATCTCCAGAGTGAGAATCTCTGGAGGTATCTTGTCCAACCACACTTCTCAAGCAGGAACATCTTGAGTGTTCAGACAGCACCTCCTGTGTTTGGGTTTGTGCCCATTGCCTCTTGTGCTGTCCCTGGGTGCACTGAAAAGATCCTGGTTCCATCATCTTTGCACCGTCCCCTCAGGTGTTTGCACACACTGGTGAGACCCCCCGAGCCTCCTCTCCTCCTCCAGCACCGGTGCCATGACACTGCATTCTCCTTCCTGCCACAGCAGGGCCTTAAATGTGCTTGATCTTCTTACCAATTCCTGGATGAACTGGACAAAAACCTAATGGGATGCATAGTTCTGTCACATGGGAGAAGAGCCACAAAAAGGAAAGAAAAGGTCCTCCTGTGTTTTTAGGATGAATTCAAGTCAGGTGAGGAAAGCCTGGGACCGAAAGGTGAGAGAAGCCTGGAGTATGTTGATGCTGTGCCCTTGTAGTCAGCTGTAGGCTCTGGGGCAGTGCTCTTCCTCTCAGCTAAGAAGAGTTTAGGTTTGCAGGAGCCCGATTCTGCCGATCACTCACCTCACTGCCACACCTGCCCATGGCCTCGTGGCTGTTTGGGCACAGCTAGTGCAGGCGCGTGGCTGACACGGGCACAGGCCCACGTGAGCAGCACCCACAGGTACACGCTGCCCCGCCACAGGCAGCTTATCACAGCCACTGGCATTTTATCTCACAGCACGTGAGATATCACAGCCTGTGCGCTCTCCTGACGGGTTCTGCTTCCCTGAAGTGCTCTCGGGCTGGTCCCTGTACAGAGGGTAACAGGCTGTGCTCTCCCTGCTCAGCCATGCCAGGCATTGCGGCAGGAACGTGGGCAGGCAGGAGCAGGGGTTTTGTCCAGGCTGCTCCACAGTTCAGCAGCAGGAAGGGGGAAAAAACTGCTGCTTCCCTGCCAGGCAGTGACCGCTGGCAGAGCAGAGCTGCTCTGTCCTCTGGGTACCTTTGGAAAAGAAATGTTGTTATCCCATCAGGCATAAGTAGAAGAGAGGTATTTCATTATTAGTTCTGGTTACCAGGCTCCCTAAGAGTCCTTCTTCTCTCTTCCATGCATAATCCATAGAGTCTGATCTCTGTACTCCCTAATCTGCTCTTCCATGAGGGGTTTCTGGGACTGTCTGTATCAATGGGGTGACAATGGGTAAGCTCTCAGTGGGTGAGGGTACACAGTACTGCAGTAATGCAGAGCCTCTTACTTGGAGAGGTTCTACCTTCGCAATTATTTCAGCAAATAATTTCCAAATAGCCAAGAATTGACAATACTGCTTGTTTCTTTTCTTTTGGCTTTCTAAATCTGAACACATGTGCGAGCCTCAAGCTCTCTTTCTCTGGATTTGCTTGCAGTACTGCTGTGGGCTATAAGGACAAATTGACCACTAATTTTAGGAACTGAAAGAGTTTCAATTGAAAAAGAAAACCAACCAACCAACCAACCAAACAAACAAACAAAAAAACCATACAAAAAAGAGGAAGGTTAAGAGAATTAGGATATCTCTTTCTGAAAGAGCAAATCTGTGATGGAAGGGGGCCTTCTTTCCCTTGGGACACCCATGCTACCTTGCTTTATTTTGCACTTCTGGTTTTTGCCTTTCCTTGCAGCCCTGTTGTGTTGTCCGCTTCCAGCCAGCCTCCCCTGTAACCTGGAGCAATCCCAAGCAGTACCAGGCAGAGGTGGCTCTGGACCACATTTGGCATGGGTGTGATCCATTGCAGGTTAATTGGGGTCATTCCTGGCCAAGCTGATGCTTTCTTTCCTGGTGGATCAGCTGGAGATGGGCTGGGCAGTGGGCAGGAGCCCCTGGCAGGAGCAGGTCCCTTCCTTGGCCATGGTCCCCAGAGGCCTGAAGCCCATCCCCGCTGCACTGCCTGGCTCAGGACATGAGGCACCACCACCGCAGCCTCACTGGGTACCAGGGCACATCCAGGGGCTCACTCTGTCCTCTCCTCCCACTCCCCTTTGGCATCACACCAGGGGAAAACCAACCCTCTCACTGCTGCAGAGGGGCTTCAGATTGGTGAGTGATGTGCCTATTACTGCAGCTGTTCCCATCCCCCGGGATGGTCCACGATTTATTCTCATAAGGGTGGGATGAACCCAGTCAGCCCCAATAATAGAAATGTCAGAGGCTGCTGAGGATTTGCTGAAATAAATGCTTATTGGAATTTCAACATGGCAGGAAGCATCAATTTTGATAGTAATTTCCTTTGTGGGAGAGTTTCCTTGATTTCTTTTCTTATTCAGGTACAATTTTGTACCGTCTAAGCTTCTTATATCAAGACTTTGAAATGTAGAATTTTTTAAAAAATATATTTTAAAACTTTATCAATAGTGCAACATGCCAATATAAGTTTGCTGAAGCTGAGCTCCAAGACAGTGCTGGGGCTGCTATCAGGACTGGGTTTTTTCCGTTTCTTTTTTCAACTTGTGAGAGTATTTATTTTCAGAAGCAGCAGCATAAATAATTACTAGGGTTTGCAGAAAACATTTAAGAAAAACAAGAAATGTGTCACAATTCAGGCTTTTCTACCTTGATTATATATGTGAGAAAACTGTTTTATGAAAATAGTTCTTACTGTTGTAAGCTTGCAATATTTGTTCTTCGCTTAGATACCCATTGCGTTTTTTGTTATAGTTTGGTTTGTTTGGGTTTGTTTTTAAGAGACAGAATCTGCTCAGAAATATAAATCCTAATATCACAGCTCCCTTGCTGCAATGTAAGCAGTTGTTATTTTATCAGCTTACACGTTTGGAAAGCAAGTACACAGAGTTTTGATGGTAATTTGTGATGTTGGGGGCAACTGGAGAAGCAGACAAGGAGACAGTATCTGCCAGAGTGGGAAGAAAACGATAAAGATGAAGGAAAACTGATCTCCCTAGACTGACTGGTATGTACTAGTAAGTTCAGCTTAAGGCCAAAGTTGGTATCAAAGTATCACACTTCAGGACTAAGCCCACAAGAGAGATTTTTAGGATAGCTCTATCAGCTTTCACTGGGTTATTTTTAGGAACCTTCCATCCTGATGCAGAGAGGCTCATGAGTTTCTTCCGTAATTAAATGTGCCAGACGAGGCCAACTGGACTCTTACTTTTTGTTGTCTTCTTGAAGGACAACTTTGGGGTTTTTTTCTTGACCAGGCTGCTTTGTGGGTAACTTTACTGTACAGGAACAGCCTCACCCCTTGGCAGAAGGTTTCCAGGGGAATTCTGGAAATTCTTTTCTTGTCTCTGTGATTTTTTAATTTTGATTTTTTTGTTGTTGTAAGTATTTGGACACAGCTGTGGAAATGAAATTAAACAGCTGCAGCACAGACCCAGGGCATGTGCTGTGTGATGCAGTGTGAACAACCAGCTGTGGAGCTTTTGTGGAAGCTTCTCGATTCCTGTGAGCACTAAAGAAAAACAGGATGAGTTTGGAATCTCTCTGCCACATGCTCAGTCTCCTGCTGCTGCTTGCTTTTATTGCGTGGTTTCACTCAGAGTGTCCCTACTGGATGGGGAATCGATGGTGGCAGCAGCTTCCTATTGCCATGCTTGTGTGTGCCGTGAGTCCGGGCAGCTGGGTCACCATCCGTGCCCGGTGCTCACGAGCATTTCCGTGCCATCCTCCTTCAGCTGACGGAATGCTCTCGTTGCCCCTCTTGGCGGCCGTGCCAGCAGCGGTTTCCAGCTGCCACGGGATGTGCGTCCCCCAAGCTTGTGCTGGGTGATGCCCCTGTTGATGGATTAGGGATTGGGAGGTTCTGCCCTGTCTGCAGAGTCACTGCCTGCCCTGGCTTTGTCCCTGGAAGAACAGCAAAGCCTCAGGAGCCACTGCTGCTCTCCGAGCCTGGTGCGGGGGTGCTCATGATGCCTTAGGATTTTAGCTTCTATATTTTTCGTCCATTAATCCTGTAATTCTTTAGTGTATAACTCCAAACTCCATATAGCCTGTTAGCTCCTGTTCTCCCATTTTGGTCAGACAGAACAATTCCTCTCTAAGCCTGAAACTAAAGGACACCTCACTGTCTCAGGCCCTGGGAGATGTAAATAACAGAGGGGGGACAGAAAGCAAACTTGGGGTAAATGACTTCATTACCTGAAGCTGTAATTGGAGGATTAACCCCCAATACACAAACGAATAAAACTTATAAAAGTATGAAAAACCCATGACCTGTCCTCCATTTTAGGGTGTAGCCCTTCGGTGGGCTTTGACTGCCCTAAATATACCTGAAGGCCCTTCAAAAAATATCACTGCTTTTCATTCCCTTAATTTTGTCTAGCCTCTGTTTTTAGGTAGTCCCGACAAGGCATCAAACCTCTGGTCTGCTGTGCTGCCACTGCCATCCTCAAGGTGTCTGTGGGCTTGACCCGTGTCACCATTCCCTCTTTGCTGCTCCAGCCCGCCGTGCCCAGCGAGGGCACCTCAGGGTCTGTGCCGCAGCCCTCCGTGCGAAACGAGGCTGGTTTGTTCCGTGCTTTGCCACCCAGCTCAGGCACTCGCTTGGATGTGAAGGTTAAGTTGCAGTACCAAAGGATTGATTTTTCAGAGCCTCGCCAGGGAGACGTGCTAATCGCTCGGTTGGGGATTTTCCTGCACATCTCTCCACACGAGCACACCTTAATCAAGTACTCACTTGAACATAAGAAGTGCTTTCGTTAAGAGGGCTGGCATTTCAGAGATGCCCTTTGCTTAATTCCAGTTGTCTGCTTAATTAGACATTTGAGAGTGCCGTTAATTGATTGATGAACAATTAAAACAGCTCCAGCTTCTCTCCTGACTAAGATGCATTCAGCAACTAACCCTTCTTGTCTTCCCTCTGGGAATTTGCTCTGTGTTGAGTAGCTGTTACCTTGCCTGTTTTGGTCTGTAGCTCTAGAAACACACAACACAAACACATCAGAGATGTCTCTAAATAAACACACATTAATGTTCTGGGCTTATCGTGCACTCGGAGCCACAGTTACACCCCTGGACAAAGAAAGCTGGAATGGGAAAAAGTGAAAGCTGCAGAAGACTGGGATTTCTTTCCTAGGATCTTGCATTTGCACTTCCACATTATATTTTATAATTAGACTGAGGGTCATGGGGCATTGTGACAGTCATGCCAACTATAAATTGCCCTTTATCAAAACAAAAAAAAAAATTGGAGTGAGCATGTATTAATTAACTCTGGCCCAGGCTATCTGTGACCTCCAGCCTCACCCCAATTTCTGTGGCTGGGCATGTTGTAATAACCTTTTTTCATTTAATATTTAGAATCCCCGAGGGAGTTGGCAATTTGGAGACATTTAACAGATGAAGGGGTGGCATTAAAGGGAATGTCTCGCAGGGCAGCGTGCGCAGTGTGAGTGTAATGCCTGCTCTCCTCCTGCCTTGGGGGCGGCCCCAGCGTGGGGTGCAGGGCCAGCAGCGTGTGCGGGCAGGTTGTGGCTGCCTGTCCCAGGAGGAGCACGTGCAGAGGGATCTGAGTACCCCAGGCAACACAAGGAAAAAAATCTCGATTAAAATTAAGATTAGATAACAGAGAGAGCAGCTGCTCTGAAGTGTGCTCTTCACAGGAGCCTTGGGGGCATTTATTCCTTCTTTCTCCCACACAGCTTTGTAACAGAGCCCTGTGCTGTGAAACAAGCCCAGCTGGAAGGCTCATGGTGTTTTTCTGGAGGAAGCAGTGGGCTCCTTGCCAAGCTGGGAGGAGCCTCTCTACTTCTTTGGGTCCTTCCAGCTTGCACTTGTAATTCCGACCTGGGGCCACCATATCCCAGCCTGCAGGAGCGAACTGGCCATGCCGCATGTCCGAATTGGAGCTCCCACATGAGCAGTGAGACACCATGTCCTGCAGGAGCTTGTGGGGCAGGAGAAACCACATCACTCCCTCGGCCTTGCTTCTCCTCAGCACACCTTGGTGGTGCATGTCACGCACAAAGCCAAACCTTGCCTGCCCAGTGGGCAGGAGACGTTGTGTATGTACTCCTTCATTGTCCTCGCTGTGTGTGCACCTCAGGTTTGCAGCAGGTTCTGCTGCAGTGGTTTAAGGCCAAAGGAGCAGATGTCCTGTGTGTTCATTGCTGTGCCAGGGTGTGGAGGGGAGCAGCGACTCAGGTGGACACAGGCAAATACAATCTTGGGCAAACACAACACGCATTTCTTGGAGAAAGCTCGGTAGCTGAAGAGCAGTGGGCGCAGCTGAAGGGCTGTGCTGGTGTTGGGAGAAGGGGCAGTTTTCTTCCTTGTAGCTCTGCGTATTTTCATCACTCCGTGTTTCATATGGAAACAGCATTTGCAGTTTTCTGCAAAGCCTCGCTTCTGGAGCCCAGCACGCCTCTGGCTCTGCTCCCCAGCAGATTAGAGGTCCTTCCATCTCTGACAGCAGTGTGAGACTGTGAACTGTTTGTTCTCCTTTTTCCAGCAGCAAAAACAGTCAGCCACTGTTTGTGTTACTGCCTTTTTCTGGGTTTTGTGCAGCTTCCCTGTGCTCTGCTGCTGCAGGATCCGTCACGTGGAGCAGTTGTCAGTTTGGGAATAGCTGTTAGCTTTGGACAGAGCTTGCGAGTGCTTAGAAAACCATCACCTGTGGCTTCAGGGGCCATGTCCCTCATCCCTGGAACCTGTTAAGTTTCGGGTTATGGCTTTCATTTCTACGGTGATTCTTAACAATTTCTTAAACCTGCCTATATGCTAGTAAAAGGCAAAATGAGTGGTAGGAGGCTTGATTAAAACATTAAGCAAGATCAGAATATGTTTTAATAAATTTCCTTGTTCTCCCAGATGTGATTTAAGTTGCTTTTAAGTGAAAAATAGATATGTCTGCCACGCTAGGGAAAAACCTCTTGAAATACCACCATGTTCTTGTTAAAGAGAGGAAGAGCATGCTCTCAGTGGTCAGAGGTGTGATGTTACAGTCTGAGCTTGTCTCTGTATAAGGTAAGAGGAGCTGGCATTTAAAGGTGTTAATTAAAAAGCACAATAGACGATAAGACAATAAAGCTGCTGTCTCCCCACCTTTCCTGGCTACTGGGAGCTGACAGGGGCAGAGCACTGCACACATGCTGGCTGATGCTGCTTGGAGCTCTGCTTTGAATGCCTCCCTGGCTGTTTTGATTCCCTCCTGGCAGCCTCCCGGAGATGAAGCCTTCACCAGGGGCTCACTCAGCAGCACGCTGTGAGGTTAGTTACGCTGGGTGGGTAACGTGCCTTGCCACAGGGGAGGTGGGAGAACTCAAGTGGATGGGGAGCTGCCTGTTTGGCAGTGAGATAAATGAACATTAAGTTCATGCCTGAAGAATTCCTCATCCTTAGGGCTCATTAAATTGTTCGTTTTTTCAGTGAAGTTTCAGAAAGTCCAAAGTTGGATGTGGAACCTGGTTTTAATGAGCAATACTTTCCACTTCTTCCTGCCAGGTAACTCCACCACAGGCACAGCCATAGCATTGTTACCAGATTTTCTTTCCTGTTCCTGGTTTTGTCAGGCCACCTTCCAGGCTGAAGGAGTGCTGGTTTGTGGGGGGTGGAAGCACTGAAGGTGGGAGTGATGCAGACTGCAGCTGAGGTAATGCCAAACCTGATGAACGCTCTCCAAAAGGACTGATGGGTATTTGTATTAATCGAAATATCCTATCAGAATTCCCTTCTCACTGCACTGGTAATATTGGAAAACAGTTAAGTATATTTCAGCTTCATATGAAGTCTTGAGGATCTTGTCCTTTCCAGCACAGTTTTCTGATATCCCCAGTATTGTTTTCCCAGAGGGGTGAGTAAGATTGTCACCATTGCTTCTGGCATTAACACAGCGAGGCCAGGGTTTGAGTCTGGGAGGATGAGCAAAGTCAAAAGTTCAAAATCCAGTTGCTGTATGACTTGAGTCCTTTCTTAACACTGCACTGGAAGAGCTTGCAGCAGCCTTGACATAATGAATTTGTACATAGAAATCTTTAAACAGAAGAACCCAAATATGGCTCCTTCAACCCAAATTGAGGTATTTTTCTCGATTTCAGAAGGGCAGCTCAAGAGCTTCCAGAAATCTGTATGCCCCTTGGTATGACTAATTTTAGACTTTTGCACTCAAAAATCTTCACTGTTCATTTCTGAAGCTCTAAGGACCCTGCAGAGGACTGCCCTTGGGGAATTAACTTTGTGTTGACTACTGGAAATGTTTTGTTTGCTCTTTCCATGTGTGCAATGACACATGCTCGTGCTGGAATGCCGTTTCAGTGCCTGGATTTCCAAAATCTCCTGAGACACAGAGGGCTTTCTGTCAGTGCAAAACTGCTGTGGGAATGGCCCTTCCTGAGGCCCTTGAGTGAAGTTCCCTGAGATGTGTTCAGCCATATGAATGGCTTTAATGTTTAATTCATGCTGTCGAAGTAAATCATCTCGCTCGGATGAACAGTGCTGGAACCAGTTTGGAAGGAACTCGAGTGCTTCCCAGACAGACAGATTTCACCTTAAGTTCCGTGGGGTTTTGCAGGTGGGGTGCTTGGGGAGGTTGTGAGCGAGCAGGTGTTCTGGTGGGAGGTGGTAGCTTGCTTCTAGCATGAGGTTTTCTGCAAAAGGAAGGGATGTTGATCTGGAACCTCCTTTCTCTGTCAACAGATGGTCTTCAGTGCCCCCCTAGGAAGATCACAGCTATCACAGTGATATCATTTTCATCCAATTATGTGATGCCACTTTGTACCATGATGGAAAGCTCAGTTGGCTTTCTCCAAGCTCAAGTTGCAGCACGTACTGCAGCAGCAGCAGTGCTAACAGAGTCAGCAAGGGCTACTTTGGAACAGTTTTATTTATCTGGGTTTATAAAGTGGCTTATGCAAAAGTAAGGAACAGTTTTACCAAGCAGTTGTCATAGACTAAATACCAGATTCCCTAAACATCTGTTGCAAAAGCCCTGTTAAATTCTCGTTCCATTCCATGGGGAAAGCCTGAGAAAAAAACAAGCAGACCTTTCAGAATAATCTAAAGGAAATTAGTTGCAGACTAAGGAGGAAGGGAGTTGAGGTTCCCAGGAACGTGTATTCTCATTTTTGCTACGGTGAGCTGTTAGCTGGAAAATTCCAGCTGCCACAGACAGGACTGGACAGAAAACAAGTCTATTAAGCACAGGCATCCTCCAGAAGAAATTTGTGCAGTTAACCTGTGTGTAGACAGGCAGCGTCTAATTTCTTGGGACAGACCCCTGCTCTTCCACGTGCTCCAGGTGAAGCCGAGGGCTGGGCTGTGTGTGGATGTCGGTGCAGAGGCTCTGGAAGGGTGTTGGTGCTGCTCGGGGCAGAGCTCAGCCCTGTGCATCGCTGGTTCTTGCAGATGTGGGCCCTTTGCTTGCAGTTCAGCTGCACACTTGGATCAGCAGTCCTCGTCCAGCCGTTTAATGGCTGTACTTGTTTTCTCTTTCCTTAATTTTCTGAGGATACAGCAATCAAACCAACTGTTATTTGAACTCAGACGGACACACAGTGTGTGCAGTGTATGCCAAGTGCAGGCTGGGTGGTGCAGCCCAGATAACTGCTGTGGAGACGTGGTGCTTCTAAATGTTCTAAAATACCTCCTTTTTAAAGCGTATGTCCTAGAGTATTTTTTGGAGTTTAATAAATAGCATTAGTCTGGTAAACTGGTCCAGATAGTTCCTTTCTCCAGCTTCCAGTTCTTAATCATAGTCTGTTTTCACATTAATAAAAGAGCGAGTTATGTAAGTAATTTCACTAATATTAGCCCCAGGCTCTTCACTGCTGAGAGTTTTGTGGTACAGAGCTATTCTCTGAATCCCAAAGCTATGTGTAATTGTACAATACACAATTCAGCTCACCATATGCACTTCATATAATTGAGAAAATTTACTTAATTTTATCCACTATTAAACCCAGCTTTAAATGAGAAATGAAACTAATTAATACAATGGACAATTCCTCCTGACTCTAATAAACCCTGTTTGTATTTTGCTGGTATCAAGCAGGGTTTATTTTATTATGGAACAATAAATATGTCTGAGGATCCAGCCATTTGTCAGTGCAATCAAGGACAGACATAATTAAAAGGTGGAGCAGACTGACCAAATAAAGTTAAAAACCCAAACAAACACACATTCATATCTTCTCAGAGATCTCTGGTAGGTGTCAAGTCATGCCCACATCTTGGAAGGGAGAGGTTGGTAGGTGCCCAGCAGCCTGTGTGTGGCAGGAGGGAGCGCTGCCTGCAGCCCCAGTCCCTGCTCTTGTTTTGAGCAGTGATGCAGGGCGTGACCCCACTGCAGCCTTCCTAGGGCTGCTCTTTGGGGCTGTACCACTCCAGCAGAGTCCCGAGAAGGCTGCTGAGCGTGGGGATTTGGCCTCGTAGATGAGCTGCTGCTTCCCAAGCAGTACTGGATCCATGCTCGTGTCCAGTGCTCACCTTGACCAGCATTTATGTCTCTCATAACTTTCTGGATTTGTTGCTCAGTTGTTTCTATGTGTTTAATTATTCTGATACTGCAGAATGTCCTCCTAGGCAGAAGTGTGGCCAAAAGGAAGAATGGGTGTGATCATGGATTTAGGATTCAACAGCTAAAACTCCTGTTGATATCACTGTGAGTCAGATCATGCCCACCATTTCCACTGCCAAAAGTCACTGCAATCCATTGACGTAAGGAGAGCAAAGTGTTGGGTTGTCCCTTGGCCTTTGGAGGTTATTAGGTGTAGAGTTACAGCAGTGTCCCATCACTGGAATCTCAAGGTACCTTCTGGATGGCAGGGAGACCAGTAGAGAGGAAAATAAACCTGGTTCTTCACATGCTCCCTGTGCTTTTGGCCCACCTTTGGGAAGCCGTCAGCACACAATGCTGTTGTTGCCGTGTGGATCACACAAACATCCTGGATCCTCCTGTACAACACCTTCTGTCTCAAACAGCTGCCCAGGTCCACATCTGGCTTTGCCCCAGACCATTTTTGCAGCTTGGTGGAAGAGGAGTTTGTCACTCGGGCTGCATGTGGGTCACACCCCACTCACTCTGCCTGCAGCGAGCAGAACAATTTCCCTGTGGAGCCCTTTCTCTGCCAGCCTGGCCCGTGTTCCTGTGGGGCTGCACGGTGGATCATTGGCTTCTCCACATCTCCCTGCATGTGAGAGGGGCTGGTGCTGGGGCTGTGCTGAGCCCAGCTCTCCATTCTTGCTCCCTTTGTGGAGATTGGGCGAGGGAGATGTGCCAGAAGCCACTGCTGTTTTATGTGAATCTCTGGTGTCCTAGGTTGGGGACATGCTTGTCCTCATGACAGACATTGCACCTATGGGTGAGTGCATGAGTGGTGCATGCTTGCAGTTCTTATTGCTTAATTAAACAATTTAATTAAGATATCAGTTGCAATATGTGTCAGTGTTTATCTGCAGTGCAAGTGGAGCTGTTTCTGACTGCTGGGATGAACAACGCACAGCCACTTTTCCGGTAACTGTAAGCGAATAAAAAGGGTGGTTGTTTATGGTCTTAAAAGTTTTTCCCAAGAAATGAATTTCCTGCATTTCATTAACTCTAACCGGTTACCAAGGGGGCATTGGGAATCTTCTCTGCAGAATCTGCTTTAATTTTGCATGTCACGCAAATTTATCTCTCAGTTAGGAACTGATGTAACAAGATAGTGGAAATAATATCTTTGGCTGAAATATGTTCAGAACAGGTTCACTGTTAAGAAAACCCTCAAGTAATTCAGTGCCTGTTATTAAAGCAGTAAGAAGCTTAAACAAGATTTCAAATCTATATTTGACCTTTAATTTACCTCAGCAAGGCAGAACTGAATTAGCATCATGCATCTAAACAGAGATTTTGATTTCCAGAATGATGGGTGAGCTTTAATATCATTCTCCAGTTTTGCAAGCCATATTGTAGAAATGAGAAATGTGGGCTTTTTCCAGTCTGCCTGTTTGTGGAGTAAATGTTAATGACATATTTCCCCTTCTCTTATGGGCTTTTACTCGTGAGTGCTAGATCTGATCCCTTGCTCCATGACTGTACTCACTTGGCATATAAATGAGGATTTATAACAGAGTTTAACTCTTCCAAATGATTGTGGGGTCAGAGGTGACTGCTGCTTTATGGTATAGTCTCAGGCACAGAATGTTGTGATGTTTTAGTCCGGGTAGGAGAGTTTATGGCATGAGGTAACACAGTTTTTAGGAGGAAAATGATTTTGTGCATCCTGGTGGCTCTAAACAAGAAAAAGGGCTTTGTTGAACAGTGCGTACGTGGCTGGCTTAAATCCTTGGTACCTCAGTAAGGCCTTTAAAATACCTGACATTTGGAGCAACGATGCATGCCATGGAGAGCATTCTCCATGCAGGATGGACTTCCCATTTGCTCTTCAGAGGTGATCTCAGCAGGTCCGAGGGGAGCTGCAGTAAGGTCAAGATTAACCTCTTTCTTCTTAGTTCATCAAGGCAGCCTCCTGCTATTGCAGGTATAAAGCTTGCACAAGTAAATGGAGTCTAGCTCAGTCTCGTGATGGGGGATTCTCTGCACTGGGCTTCCTCTACCACAGAAAAACGTTGTTCCCACAGCTCCAAAGTGCATGGGACAAAAATTACAGGTTATGGGATCCGTATGTCTCCTGACATATTTGTGCAAGCCAGGAGAGTGAGTGAAAACTCCTGTGGGTTTTCCTTCTTTTCCTCCAACTTTTCTTTTTTCTGTTGTTTAGTGGGGAGAGGAAGGGCCTTGTTACACTTCTGTTGCCAACTTGTGCCACAACCACGCACAAAGAAAACATTTGCACTTCATAACTCACACGTGTGTGATTGCCTTTGTTCACTCATAGGCAGTTCTTTGGGTAGGAAGCCTTCAAAACTGTTTCTTAACATAGCAGGAAGTCCTTGCCAGAATGAGGGGACAGGGAGTGAATTTACTCTAATACACACTGGAAAAGTCACACTACTGCAAAGGTGCTGAAGGCAGTGTTGGTGCCCTTCTGAGCTGGATTTCCAGGCAGCTAAAGGGGCGAGGGATGTCCCCCACGCTGCCCCTCAGCTGGACAGCTGACCCCTTCCAGTGCCTCTGCAGAGCCAAGCAATACTCTCCACACATATTTTGGGTGTATTTCAATCCCATCCTTCTGCCATGGCTGCCCTTTCCTCTACTTTGGCTTTCTTGTTCCTCTGTCATCTTCTTCTGCTCTCGTTCCTCACCTGCTCTTACTTACCTCTTGGCTTATCCAGGTGTTTTGGTGGCACTCTAAAGTAGGACAAATTGTAGCAATTCTTGTCCCCACATTGGCCTTCAAACCATGCCCCTGACAGCAACCCCAGGGCAGAAGAGTTGAAAATGGACTTTCAGGACTGTGGTGCCCCCCTGTCAGTGCAATGAGGAGGATTGAGGCATCTGAATGAGTGGTTTTGATTCTGAAATAACAGCAGGACAGTGCATGACTCAGGTTCCTAAATGAAAAGAAATTCTGAGCCAGCTTAAGTTCTGTAAGTGAGGAAAGAAATGTAATGTGGCTTGGTGCATGCAGCAACACGCTTATTTTGTTGAGCTGATTTGTGATTTTTTTTTTTTTCTTGACCAGGGATAAGAGAACTGATAGAAGGCAGCCAGAGGTGGCCTTTGCAGAGGGATTATAATCAGAATTTAAGTGCAGTGATAAGAGTCCTGCCTGTGTCTTCATACTCCTCAGTTTAATTTGCAATCCTTGTGGAGGTGCTGAGCTTGTGTTTAAGAACTCAGGAGGATGTGAATGGTTATGTAGCCAAGCATAGAAAGGTTTTAAAAATTACTTTCCCAAGAAAATCCCTTAAATATCAGGAGCAGCAAACCCCACAAGGAAGATCATTTTTTTATGATTACTGCAGCTTATTTGGGTCAATGAAGAATGTCTGCTTTTATTCAGAGGAAGTGTGACTGGGGCATAAAAAAGCATTACAGGGACTGTTAAGGGATTTTTAAGTTCCTTGTGATATGTGAGGAACACCCAGGAGGCTCTCAGAACTTTTTTTTATTATTCTGGAGTTGTTTTATGTTGTGCGTGGTCTTTATATGGAACACCAGAACTGTCAATGCTTCAAGCTCTAATTGAGTCGAAGGCAGTTACTGGGCTCAGCAGGGGAAATGGTACTTTACAGGTGGTCACATTAAACGATCCAGTGGCCCCCTTCTGGCCATAAAAATGTAGGATTTTTTTCCCATTATCCTCAAATGTAAAATATGCACCAAGCTCTTTGTTAGCCTTTAAATCAAGCTACAGAAGCTGCTGAAAGCAAACTCGGAGTTTTATACCAGATTATGAGAAGCATGAAGAGAATGAAAACAGAAAACAAAGCGTGTCTAAAATAAGCCAGCGTCCGGCCCGGGAAAGCTAAATCAGAGTGTTACAGTGTCAGAATATAATACAAAGCATAGCAAACTGTTTTATGCATTGCAGGGCCTTGTGCTCACTGTACTGCTCTGATGTTCTGCGTGGCACCCACAGCTGTGTGAGTGCAGACATGGTGGGAGTCAGCCAGGGCTTGGGGCTGCTGCCCCACATGGAGGTCAGCAGTCCTGGGGTTCACCCTTCTCATCAGATCCACTGACACTCCTTAAGTCAGAGAGGGCTTTGGGTTATGGGACTGGAAACATAAAGCTTTTTAGAAGGCATAGAGTCACATTAAGTTTAAAGATCAGTTGCAGTTTTTAAAAAATACTTGGTGGAGGTGAAGTGCATCCGTAGGGGTGTGCATGTGGAGCTTGTGGCTCTGTGAGGCTGAACAGCAGACATCACTGACAGAAGTCACTGAAGTAATTTAAGCCAGATATGATTTAGTGACAGGAGCAACAAAAAGATGTGAAACTGCATCATCTGGATTGTCGTTAGCTCCCAGATACAGCAAGGATTGACCTGATGCTTCTCCCACTGGCCTGAACAGAGACAGCACTGTCCCTGGTCACTAACTCACATTTCCTGGCTTTTCATCCCCATGAATCTTTTGCAAAGCTTGTTTTCTGTTCGGCTCACAGACTGGGTAAGAATATATAATCCTCTTTTCCTGTGACATCGTTATTGTAGTGGAAGCCCTGAGGTGTGTCCAGGCATGTGTGCAATGAGCCGCGTGCTGCGGTCACACCACTGAGCTGGCCACTGACCCCACAGGGGCTTCAGTTCTTGGTGGCACGGAGTGGTTTCCTTGTGGACTTCCTATCCCAAATGGCACAGCTGGTTTTTCTGCTGGTACTGAGAGGTCAGAGTCTTTGCTCCTTTGCAGTAGCCTCTGCAGTAATGCTGACTGCAGCCCAGGGTGTGAGCAGAATGGGACTGTGCTGGTGGCTGGGTCTGCAGGCAGTGGGGACAGGTCACAGCTGTTTACATCTGGGCTGCTGTCTGTCTGTGACGGGTCCCTGATGGTGCAGGTGACAGAAGTTGGCCGCTTGCAATTGCTGGGGTGGGTAATAATTTTGCCTTCTCCTCCCCTAATAACCTCTCCACTCAAGAGAGGCTCAAAAAACCTGAAGGGCATGTTTAACCTACTGTTAAAAGCCCTTTGCAGGCATTAGGGCTGCCCCAGTGTTGGAGTATTTTGGCAAAGATTTCACTTTAAATATAATGGCATTACCTTGAAGGCTCTGTGCTGCCCTGGTGAGAGACAGCACACATATTTCAGGCAGCTTTTAGAATTTGGGAGGGGAGGCAGGAGAAAATGCTGCACAATTGTTTGATGTGCTGATCAAAAGATAAACTAGAATCAAATTAAACCCCAAGGGTTTGTACAACCTTGCTTATGTTTTATGCAAACCTTCCTGTACCAAAGGAAATAAAACACTGTTGCCTTTCAAGGCAGATGGAGTGCAAATGATGAGCAATTTTTCCCTTTTTTATTCCACTACTTACATTGTTGTTTTACAATTTCTCCTTACCTGTACCACATCATTTCTGATCATTAGGAGGATGGTAGTTGCTATTCATTCTACCACTTTGAGTCCCTCTCTTGTGCTGGCTGGAGAAATGGAGCCATTTGTCTCTTGGCTTCTCATCAAAAGGCCAAAGGTGCACAGTAGGCAGGAAAGAAGGCATTCATTTCATTCCCTGGAATCAAGAGGGAATTCAAAAAATGGACTCTTTCAAAGCCACAGACAAAATCTCAAAATATATCCAGGTATCTTCTGAAATTAAACACCTCTCAAATGTTCTAGGTCACCTAAAAACACAGAGGAAAGCATGTAAGAAACAGTTTGTTTCAGGTATGAACAAGTCCCAAAATATCTTAGAACAAAACCTGCCAGTGCTGCTGGCAAACGTGAGGCCTCCTGTAAAGCAGGAGAGCTTTGCTCTTCCAGCAACAAGTACAGCACAGTTCTGCCCTGTTCTCCGGTCTGTAGGAGCAATCCTGGGAACAGGAGAGTCTTGAGCTGTGGGACTGATTCTGTGAGCGAGGAGGTTTTGATTTCTTTTCTTTGGCTCCTGCAGTTTCTGAGCCAGCAGAGCTCCCCAGGGAGTTGGTAGGTGCACATGTGCAGATTTGCACACATTTGTGTGAGCACAGATGCACATTTCGCCTCAACTGGGCTACAATCACTGGTGAAATCTCCACAATCCCACAGCTTCAGAGGGTGACAGCCACTGTGCTGCCCAGGCTCAGAGGAATGGCCTGGCAGACTCCTTCTCCCCATCCCAGCTGGGCCCTGTTCAGCAGCAGCAGAGGCATTTCAGGGGGCATGTGCTGGCTGCCCTGTGCTCACATTGTGTTTGCTCCCTAGTGAGGTGTTTATCTGTGGAAGTGAAATGAAGAAACTGGCCTGTGCCAGGAGAGCCATACTAGTTTACAGGATGGTTTCTGTCTTAAGAGTTTGACTTCCAGCAGTTCTGCTCAACTCGTGTTTCCAAATGGCAGGAGTCAGTGTTTTCCTTGGACAAAGGACAATGTCAGGCAGTCACTGCTTCAAATTTCTGGTTCTTTATCTTATCATGAAGGAGTGTAGGATGGTTTTTAGAAGGTGGCTATTGCCATAACTACTGTGATTGTGTTACTTGCTTGGCTGTATTCCTGGCCTTTTGTCTCTAGGGAGCTGACTAAGGAAATGCTAAAAAAGCTGCTCGTGGTTGAATTCACAAAATGACAATGCCAGGTCCATAGGCAGGGTTTTGAGACACTGTCTCATTTTCCATGATACCATGTTTCTCCCCTCTTTGCTGAAGCCTGCTTGCCCGGGGTGTTGTACCTGTGCAGGGTGACCCCACGGTGCCAGCAGAGTGCAGTGACACCCTCTGACACGTGGGAATTGTGGGCTCTGCTGGAGCTGCCCTGGCTGGGTGGGTGTGATGTGCAAGGGTGGTTTTTACACAGCGCTGCAACACGGGGTGCAGGACACAGCCCTTCCCTGGGCTCTGATGCTGGGGGGACAGGCAGAAGTACAGCCTTTGGTACAGCACTTCCCAGCATCTGAGTTTGTCAAGTGTATTTAAAAGAGAACATTAGATGAATGAAAACTGATGAGGAATGCAAGGCACTGAAACTCCTCGAGACTGTCAACTTTAAACCAGTTTTTATCTTTAAATTTCTTTTTTTTTTATCTTTTAAATTCTCACTGCCATGGCAATCTATGTACAGATGGCGATAATATGGAAATGCTGACATTCACAGAACCTTTTTCTATCACAAAACTCCTGTATAAAGATGGAGTTTTGAGATTCCGGAGCTGGATATACTGCATTTTCCCGGCCTATGCAGATGGCCCTTCCTGCTACAAGGCTGTCAGTCATAGCACAGGGACAGACAAAGAACAGCCTGGTGGTTAAAGGGCAAATCAGAGATGCAGGAGTTGTGGTTACAGTGTCTGGCTCTGTTGCAGACTTGCAGCACAAACTTGAGCCCATCAGTGCCACTCCTGCACGGAGCTTCTTTCACTTGCCCTTTTTCTGGGATCTCTGGTGAGGCTGTGAATTCTTTAGGATGTGGAGAGACCTTTTCCCGAGCTAAGAAAGCAGCTCTGTACATCCATACAAGCACGCACACAGAACCCGTATTACACTGATGGCTGCTGGCAGTAACTGCTAATGAGGAGTGAGCACTTCCCCATCTGCCTTTCCTCCTGCGATGTGCCTGTAGCAAGTGCCCTGGCACAAGTCTTGCAAGGACCAGGCAGTAGCCAAGCTCCTGCCAAACCATCTCACCCCTATCCCTTGTTCCTCCAATACGTGCGAGGCAATCCAAAGTTCTTCCCTGGCAATAGCATGGAGGAGGCTTGCTCAGGATGAGCCTGTGTGGAAGTCTGTGGCAGCAGAAGATGAAGCAGTGCAGTCCCTGCATTTGAGCAGCCCTTACACATACTGCTCTGCAATAAATGTAATTAATGGATGCCAGCTATTAGCAAATGAGGCCCAGTTCAACTGCTCTGGCTTACAGCAGCCAATTCACTGAATCAGAACCACATCCATTAATCACAGGCTGTTGCTTTTGTTATTGTAATTGAAGGTTGGATTCAGGCCTCACATCCAGCCCAACTCACCTGACTATCCTTGACTATCACTGTTGTTAAAAAAATGTCATAGAAGTCTTATCGATCCAGGCATTCCTTGAAGCAAGTACGGGAATGAATTTTTAAAGCAACAACAAAGGACACATGGCTGAAGTGGCCGGCCTTCCCAAACCCAGTGACTCTCTGCTGACCTTACTTCTCAGCTCAGCCTCACACATGGTCAGCCTGCTTATCCTCTGGAACAGGCAGGATATTGATGTGTACAAGAATTGTGCTCTTGTAGCCTTCAATAATCTGTCAGCTCGCAGAGCGGAGCAGACAGGCGTAGGACAGGGAAGGCATGATGGAAACCAGGGCCTGGGAGTCTGCTCACCAGTATTGAATAGAAGGAAAGCCACGGGGTGGGAGTGACGGCAGAGCTCAGGTGTTTGGGGAGGAAGCTGGGGGGTTTTTCCCTAGTGTAAGTGGTGTGCCAGCTGCCAACCTGCTGCTTCTGGGTGGAAGGTGCCCAGGAAGGTGTGCTTGAGAAGTAGGGCGTGGAAGCTACCCGAGGCAGGAAGATACCATTACCTTTCCTCTTGGGCTGATGGTGTGTTGTGTTTCAACTGATGTTAAACAGTAGTTTTGCAAAGTAAAAAATCCACTTCTCAGATGTTGTTTTCCAAATGGTGGAGCACACAGTGGTTTCAGTGAAGTATTTAATGGTCAGGAGTATTCACAATTATCTATCAGCTGCTGTCCTGTTTGGGTGGACAAGATAAATACAGAGCACAAGACCTGCAGTTTAGCAGGGTTGTGTCCTGTCCAAACTGCGATGAGATGCTAAGAAGTTGCAGTCCCTCAGAAGGGCATTGTCTGTGTTGAAAGAGGAATTCCAAATTCCCAAGGAAAAACAGTGTAACAGGGATTCAGCTTTGCCATCAGTTTGTAGACTGTAGGATAGTTGCCGACTTCAAGCTGGGCTGTCAGGCTTGCTGGTTGCAAAAACCAGCAGGATGTGGGGCTCCTACAGCTGGATTTAGGTTGGAAACATTTAGCCTTCTATGTCCAAGCCCGTGCTACTAGGCTGCCTGCTGCGTCTTCTCTTCTGTTGCTTTGTAATGGAGTTTGACAAGCATTTTTCCCTCTGGAAAACTCGGAAGAACTAGGCTTCCTTGCACATTCATGGAGATCATTTAGTGACACCAGCACCAGGGCCCTGGTGGAGTTGAAACAGCGAATGAGTAACAGCCCGTGAGTAACTGCAGCGACGCGGCCCTTGCAGGGAACTCTTCTGTGATTTATTCTAAACAAAAACAATTTGTAAATCGTGGTTCATTGTAACAGTTCATCCTGAAGAGCAGTTCTCCTCTGGAAACTGACTGTGCACAATAGATGTGCAGGTGGGCTGTATCAAGAGTATGGTTTACTGAAGTTACAGCCAAAATCGGTGCTGGTGTTAACATGAGGCATGTGTTGGCCTCTCTGCAGCTCTGAGCATGTGCTGGTTTCCTTGCTCTTTCTTGCATCTTCAACTAAAGGTGCACCTGGTTCTAGTCAGGGAACGGTGTAATTGCACTAAGCCTGCTGAGTGTTTCATTTAATAATTAGTATTTACTGGCAGTACCAGGGAGCAGAAGCTGTCCCAAACTGAATTTGCAAGGCACCAGTTAGGGAAAGAACATGTGTGTCAGCTGCATGCATGCACACGGACATGCATATCTATATATACACATGCACATCTCCTCCCTTGAGCCTCTGCAGTAATTAGGCAGCAGTACCTGGAATCAGTGTCAGGGAGCTCTGCCCCTAACTGCATTTCAGCTGATGCACACATGAAGCACGAATCAGTGGGATAAAGTAAGCACAAGGCTGCAAACGGCAGATGAAACAGCTGGTGGGGAAGGCAGAGGTGTACTCAGCATAGATCAGCTCTGCTCAGCACTTGGAAACTGGGGAATGCAAATGACAGCTTTTCACGGTACCCAGGGAGCATTTGGGGACTGGGAATTCAGCAGGCAGGCTGTCTCACTCCCTGCCTCTTGATTGGTTTGGATGAAACATGAAGACACACAGGCTTAGCTCCACAATGTGTCTTTTCAGCCGAAAAGCCTTTTCTGGCTGTGAAACCACTCTCACCACGGTCAGCCCAGAGGAGCAGAGGCTGAAGGCAGGGAGGAGGAGGATGAAGTGTTGGTTCTTGAACTTCTTTAGGTGCTATTGTGTGAATCAAAAGGGTGTTTTCCTAGTGGGTGTTCTCAGGCATGGCTGCATGTGCTGCTGGGTGGGAGCTGCCAGGCAGATCATCTGAGCAGGATTTATTCTCGTCACTAACCCAGTGGAAAGAGGCGGTGGGGGAGGCAGTGTCTCTGAAACAAGGGATGTGTTTGATCTTCAGTATCTGTCCTGAGTGCACAGGGTTGCATCTAATTTTGCAAGCAAACTAATTTTGCTAGCCCTGACCATACCCTGGATGGGAGGTGGAAAATAAATTCCAGATATTGTTGGCACATACCAAGGAGTTTTGGGGGAAGAACTATGAAGAGAGTGAAGTGAGTCTAAAGATTGCATTTTGGGTGCTGTGGCTTCTGCAGACAGGTGGTGGGAAAGGCAGCAGATGCTACAATCTGAAGTGCCTTAGGGGGGTTAGACAGGGCTTTTCAGGCACTTCTTTGCTCTTATTCTTGGGTTGTTGAAGGTATTAAAAGTCCAGCTACTGACTTAAATGCTCTCTTTACATGTAAAGTAAATTCCTTACTTTATATACAGACAAAGCAAAGAACTGATAAAAATATTTAGGTACTCAATGGGCCTGTCACACACAAGAACCCCGTCCAGTGTGCACGTTTTCTTCAAAGGAAACGTAGAAGAAACCATGAATATCTTTTACAGTCAATGGTAGATATCTTAAAAACAGCCTGGGTTCAGGAGACAGCCAGGTGCTGTAATGTCAAGAGTACTGAGTTTGTGACTGGTTAAACCAAGCTTGTTCTAGCTGTGTGCCATCGTACTGCCTGTGCACTATCTTTGCAATGTGTTGTAATAATTACTGTAGCTTGTGATTCTCTATTAAAATACTCAACAACAGCATAAAATTAATACCCAATGTATCTGGACTCCAGCTGAGGGCTTTTGATACCCCAAGGAACAGGGGGAATAGCAGGTGTATAGAACTGAGACACCAGGGAGCAGAGCTCTGTCTGCTGGGGGAGCAGCAGCCAAGGTTGCACTGGAGGACACTTGACCGGGGCTCTGTGGGTTTGTCCCAGGGCAGGGCCTGGCCCTGGCTCTGAGGAGGGCAGCAGGCTGGGTGCTGGGGCATCCGGCAGTGCTGTTCCTGCTGGCTCTGCTGGACAGGCTGTTTTCTACCCCATCTCCTCTTCCTTTCCTTCTGGCACGCCTCCCATCGCAGGGCAGACAGAGACAGGAGCATCACCCGCTCCTTGTCGGGGGAGACCAAACCCAGCCCTGTTCCTGGGAGGTGCTTTGCCACCACTCGCAGGGCACCGCTTGCTCGTTTCTCTCCTGCACTCTGTCAGCAGATAAGGCGATGGGAGACGTGCTGCAGAGGCCTGGCAGTTGTTTGAGGAAAGTTTCAGGCTTGTCCAAATGACGCAGAAAAGCCACTGGGGGCTTGCAGCATCCTCCCAGGGTGGGATGGGGAGCGGGAGGGAGGGAGGGGTGGGTAGGGAGCACGCCTTGGCTGGCTGGGTTGTCTCTGTGGGGTGGGTGATGGCTTCCTTTGATCCCGCAGCTTGGCGTTCTCTGCCCCTGAGCAACGCTGGCTGCTCCACTCACCACCACGTGATTTGCACAGCAGCATCCTTACAAACCTGCTGCTGCTCTTAAAGATACTATTTAGCTCCCTGGTGTTTTCAAAAAGGCTCCATGTGGTGATTCCGCTCCCATCTCAGAGGAACATCTGGCATTCTGAGTAAATACAAACCCAAAGCCTTTGCTCACCCCAGGTGCTTCAGCACCCTTGCAATGCAGAGGTGTGCAGCTCTGAGCACCATCCTTGTCCTCTCTCTGTACCCGCTGTCCTGGTGTGTCCTGGCCTGCAGGCACAGTCTGAAGTACTTTGTAGCCCCCTCCATGCTGAATGAGGTACATCTTTCCCTCATCAGAGGGACCCAAGTTCTGCTCTCTCAGCAGCGCTGTTCACTGCTGCGCTCTGATGTGAGGGAGCCAGGGAGCTTCCCCTGCAGGGACCTTGCACCTGCTGGGGGTTTGGAGAGGCCCTGTGGAGTCCCTTGCTGTGGAGAGCTGGAGCTGGCGCCTCAGGTGAAGCCGCAGCTGTGGCACTGCGCTGTCCTGCTGCCCGCAGCTCCCATGTCCCAGGCTCCTGCCAGCCAGCCGGGACGTTGGAAGCAGCCCTGTCAGAAGCTCCGTGATGTCCTGCTGAGCCCTCCCCAGGACCTCCCCTCCATGTTCCAGCCCAGGGTGTGCTGCTCTCAGCCTCCCACCCGCAGCCCTTCGCCCAGGCAGGGGCTCTCCATGAGCAGAGGCTTCACCTGGTGCTGCTCACGCCAGGAACGCAGGAGTGACACAAGCCCGAGCCTTGTTCTGCTGCAGGGCCCGCAGCTGGCATCAGGCGTGACTTAGATAAGTCAGCATTTTCTTCCCCTGTGGCTACCTCATCATGCTCAACGGAAAGAAAATTTTAAAAGAAATCCATCTGGATTCAAAACACTGGAAATGTGGCGAAAAGGGTGCAGAAAGATAGATGCTCCTGAGTAGCACATGCTCTCCATTTGCTACCAGATTTTCATAGTTACTTCCATTGCCTTAACTTGTTCACTTCACTTCAGGAGGGACTCTGCGGGAGCACGGGACCCTTGTACAACGAATCAATGTGATTTCGCAAGAGTCCATTTATTGTTTACATTACTCCATTCTTATGCATTTCTACAACTGTAGTTCCCGCGATCACGCACAACCTGATTGGGTGTCCCGCATTGTCCACGCGCCGTGCATGCACCCTTCAGGACACCTGATTGGTCTCAGTTCAGGATGGTGCAGTCCCTCTTCACCTGTTTTTGTTATTCTCTCTTCTACTGTCTTCGTTCCCAATTTAGAACTGCTTGCATTCCTCAGGCCGTGATAAGGGTGCTGAAGATAACTTGGCTGGGGCACTCTGACAGGGTTCTCATGCCTTACAACAGGACTCTGAATTTTGGAAGGCAAATTTNTTGCCTTAACTTGTTCACTTCACTGCAGGAGGGACTCTGAATTTTGGAAGACAAATTCCAGTGCTTTTTGAGAACTAGGCTCCTAAAGATGCCTGGAGTTAGTCACTCAAAATAACAAAACATTCTTGAAAATACTAATCGGATTATTTTAAGAGTTAGCATGCTGGGGAGTAATGGCTGGAGTGGATAGGAAGATACCCAGACTGAGGGCTTCCCTCACGAGTCACCTGCCCTGACCTCGAGAGCCGTGTTTAAGGGCTGCCACATTGCAGGGCCACTCAGCTGCTGCTTGGTAGCAGAAGGTACCTGGTGTCCTGGGTCCCAACAGTACCAGCTTTCACAGATCCAACTTCACAGTCCTGAGCACGCTCTGCAAGTGGGGGGACAGCAGACACTGCTTCACAGGGGGACACATCTTCCCCACAGCAGAGGCAAGAAACTTTGGGCAAAGTGAGGAGGAGCCCAGATGGGTCTCCCTGCAGTGTGGTCCCCACCTGGGGCTCTGTGGTGGCCTGGCCGCAGTGTGTGAATGTGAGCAAAGGTTTGGCTGCAACCCTCAGCTATTGATCCCACTTCAACTAATGCTGAACCAAATTTGCAGTGACTGAAAAACACAAGGGATAAGCACATGAGCTGAAAAGGCTGCGTGTTAGTCAGCCCCTGGGGGAGAAAATATCAGTGACCAGTGGGAGATGTAAACACCAGATACTGCTTAATTTACTGGCACAGAGGTTCATGGGCTGGGAGCTGAACCAAAAGCAAAACCGTGGCTGTGCTGCTGGGAAAGACAAGGGTTATAAGCTCTTATAAGAGCCTCCCACAATCTTACTTTCATCACTTAGTATAAAGAAAATATACAGCCTAGCTGACAGCAACTCTTTACTGCCCGGAGAAACAAATAGTGATTGCAACTGGGAATGACAGACAGGCCAGAATTGTGCTTTCTCGGGCTGAATAGAGCTGTTAAGCGGCATCTGAAGGGCTTGAGCAGAGGTGATTAAAGAAGATGCTATCTCCCAACCCCAGCAGACTACAAAAGGTGTATTTTCAGTGGCTAAATCCTGAAACAGTTATGGCCTGGAGTGTAGTCAGGTTATTTCTTATCTTTCTGATGGCCTGCTGGCAAAATCTGTTTCTTAAATGAGGTTTGTAATGTCTAATACTTCCAAGGAAAGATGGTATTGCTGCTGCAATGTGTGTGGTAGTGAGGATCAAAATAAACATAGCAGACATTGCTGGAACTGCATAGGCTTATAATTAATAACCCATTCCTCAGGGAAGTGATATTTTCATTTCGGTTGTGGAAAGACTTGTTGCTTGTTACGCAGGAGCGCTGAGGGTTGTGCCTGCTCCACATTCCCCCTGTGCTCCCTCAGCACAGGCAGGTTTGACATTTGCATCTGAATTGCTGGGCTTGTTCCTGCTGGGCTCTCCAGACCTGCTCCTGGGGAGGGGAGGTGGCTGCTCAAGGAGGCTGTGGCAGTGCTGTGTGTCCGTGTGGCACTGTGCCGTGTGTGGATGGGTGGGTGCTGACACCCAGCCCAAGGCAGTGGTAGGTTTCTGTGGATGAGCTGTTTCACGGCACATGATGGGGTTTTTTCCCCATCCTGGCCCTTGACCAGCTTGTTGTGCTGTTCTGCTGAGTCTTTCCAAGATGGACAGTGCCAAAGTCCTTCACTGGCATAATCAATCTCACCCAAGACAGTGGTTACCAGGTACCAGCAGGCAAAAGGACCCTTCAGGGGCTTCCCTGAGCCTGCCCAGGGCTGAGGGCACATAACGCTGCTGAGCTTTAGGTCTGCAGCTCATCCTGAGAGAAACAGTGCCTTTGCTTTAGTGGTTCTGTAAGGATAAGCACATATTATTATTGTAAGTTTTAGTGCAATACACACTTGTGGTAAGGCTGCTTCGTTGTTTATTTTTCTGACATCCTGAGAGCTTTACTATGAGGAGTTTGTTTTCTTTGAAAAGATACACCAAAGGGATACCCATTCTGCCTTGCAGGGACAGTGAATACGTGGCAATGCAGCTGATGGGGTTTATTTCCTCCCACTATAACATGCAACCTCAACATTGCATTCAGGAAGTTAAAATTCCTATTTTTCAAACTGCTTACTTGTGTCATGGGGGAAAAGAACAGATGATGGCCAAGAAGTGTGAATGAGTGAAGTCAGAGAAAGAGAGAACAGGCTGCTGAGAAGAGGAAAGTCTGGCTGAGGATGCTGTAACACAGAAGTTTCCCAGCAGCAGCAGGAGGTCTCTGGAATTTAACTGGTAGGTGGTGAAGCCACAAAGGATTGTGATCTGGAGTGCCCTCCTACGTAACCTGTCCCACAGGATCACTCTGCATTCATTCCTTTATAAGGCAAAGCCTCTCCTTCGACAGCCGATGTCAGCCCCGATGTCAGCCCCGGACAGCTGAGCAGGGAGAGGGCTGAGCAGCCTGAGGGGCTGCTGGCAGGGAGCTGGGGAGGGCTGTGGAGAGGGGAGCCAGGGCTGGGTTCTCTGCTGGGTCACAGAGGTCGATTAGGCCGGTGCTGTTTGGGCTGGGGCTTTCTACCCGCTGTGCTCAGGAGCTTCCTGGCCTGGCACGTTGGGGCTTTAGAGAAAATGTATTTTCCTGCTCTTCCTTTGGTCAGATGGATATATGAGGATAGTAGAGACTTTTTCAAAGACAATGAAGAACCATCAGAATTGAAGTAGTGTTGTGGGTTTCTTGGGGTTTTGTGTGTTGGTTTGGGTTTTTTTATGGAGCACCCAGGGAAGAGGGAAGGAGTAGGATATTCCGGAATGACAACTGTCCTGACAAGTGTCCCGAAAAACTGCTGCATTGCATGCTGCTCCATTTGGCTTCTCTGAATACAAATCGGCAATGAAAGTGAAATTTGCTAGGAATTGAAGTAGATAATATGAATACGGGGCACACTGAAAGTTGTCCACGTTTGGACAAACCTCTCTCATCTGCTCAGGAGATGGATGTGAAAGCTCTTCCCAATTCGGCTAACCTGCTGTTAAGCACACAGGTGGATTACAAGGGTTGGAATCATTTGGGGTCCACTCCCTCTGCCTTTGAAGCCAGCAGGAGTTTTACCATTGACTTCAGTGGGAGCAGTTCAACCTCAGGTGGGCAACAGCGTGAAATTACAAGTGCTTGCTTTGCATTGCATTGGAAAGGATCTGGATTCTAACAGCAGCTCCTCTGCAAGGAGATCTGATCCATTCCCCTTTGTTCCCCCATCAGATGCTGCCTCAGAAATTGCTAGTTCAGTGTCTTTGCTGGTTTAAGGCAACTGCTCACCAAAGTGCGGGTTTTGTTATTTGTGTGCCCTAATAAATATCTTAAGGCAGATGCAGAACTCCATAGGCAGAGGGGAAGGAGCCAGTTGCCAGTGGAAGGCCATGCTAGGATAGAATCAGGGGTACTTCCTCCATGTCCTTGATAAGCCAGATGATTGCAACAGACTGCAAGGGATATGAGAACTTTGAGGAAATCCAGGATTTTGTCTCACAGGATCCATGGAGTTTGGAGCATAGCTGCTGCACTGCCACTCCAGCACCGCTCATTGACTCGGCACAAGTGTGGGGAACCAAAGATCGGAGTGAAAGGGGTCAAAGAAGGAGTGAGTGGATAATCTGTGTCAGTGGGGTCAGCCTGGGGAGGAATAAGAAGAGGTGACAGTTGAGCTGCCAGTCTACCACGTGGTTTTCTCCTTTCTGCAGGAGTGCAGTGTGGGCCACAGCTGATGGGGCCTGTGTGTGTGAGGACGTGTGGAGTTGCATGTTCATCATCTGTTCATTACAGGGGATCAGTCACATACCTTTCATAAATGTAACAGGCGGGTCTCGTGGCTGAATTTCAGAGATGAAGCCTGAAAGACACGTGGAAGGCAGTGAGTTTCTTATATTAAAGGGTGAAGTTCTGTATGCCAGGGGTAGGAGGGTGGTCTGGAGTGCTGAGGAAGCTGAGCGAGTCAGTCATACTCCGAAAGGAGGGGAGGGGGATATGTCGTGCAGGGGAGAGGTATCCACAGCTGTCTTCCTGCTCGAGCGAGGCTGAATGATGGGCATCACAAATCCTAGGGGGCTCTCAGCAGGAACGGGACAAACAGCGTCTGCTGATGGTTGGAATTTGAAGTAGATCAAAAATAGACAGTGTATGAAGTGTATTAATTAAGGGGGTTTCAGCTGTCACGGAGAGTGAGGATGCAATTAAAGGTGCAGATCTTGTTGCACTTTCTTATTTCTAATGCTGGGTAAGTACAGTTTCCTGTCACTCTCACACACTGATGGGTCTGTTGTCCTGATTCCCAGATGAGGGAATGATCTATACCATTGCCTGACACCCCAGCCAGGGAGATGGGCAGGTCACAACATCCTGGGAAATGGAGAACGAAAATGTCAACTGAGACCACGTGGTTTGAGCAGATACAGCAACTAAGGGTTGATCAGTGGAGTCTATTTAGAGCTGTTTGCCCAGCCTGTTTCTAAGCATCCCCAGTGACAGCACCTGTTCCCACGAGATTTCCACTTGGATTTTCTCCAGTGCAGGTGCACTGAGGCTCACTGTGACTGGCATTCAAGCTGTGTGAGCACATATGGTAGGAGAGCAGCAGTCCCTCAGCAGTACCCTGAGTAAGCCTGGAGGCTGGAACATGACTTGCTTACAAATACCAAAACCAAGAGAATTGCACAGTTTACTTCCAGGGCTGCTCAGAGGAGCAAATCCTCTCCATTTTCCTACCAAAGTGGTCAGCAAAGGCCGCACAGTTAGCTGGTGGGAGACAAGCAAACTGTGTACAACTGTGATTGCCTGCAGAACAGAGTCTTCTGCTCTGGAAGACTGCTCCTCTGTGGACACTTGGTTTTATGTCAGTAGCTCAGAAACCAGCACAAAGGTAGGCAGGGTCAGGGGAACGCACACTGCGAGGCATTGCTGAGAAACATACTGACTGTGGTGGGAGTCACTGTCACTTACTGGTCAGACTGGTATTAAATTTCCCCTAAGAGCTTGCAAAAGGAGAATGTGCTTTTGAATTACATTCATCATTTAGGCAAATAGTGGCCAGCCAGGTGAATGTCTGGAGGTAGTATATCATCCTTAGGAGTGCCAAGAACGTTTCCCACTGGTGTAACTGAACCTGGAAGTGGAGTTCAGTTCCAGACTTGAAGAAACATTCCAGGGATGGTCCCTTTTTTCTTATGACAAGAAAGAAAAGTTTGGTGACAGTACTGTTGTGCCATGATGCACAAAGGATGTGATTATTCAAGAGCAAAAGCATCTCGGTGAGTAAGAGAACAGAGGGATCAAAAGGAGAACTTGCTGCTTTGACTGGAGTCCTGGGTTTAGACCGAGTTATGTACCTGGCACCTGATGCCCTTTGAAGCACTGTGGATTTTCCCAGATGGGAATAGCGTACTCACTTGGATACACAGTATCAGGAGAACTAAATTCAGATTTTAAAAGTTGCAGTTTTCACTGACTGGCCCATAATGTCCTCTAAGGTAAGTATAGAAGACCCATTACTTACTTACATTGAGGGGAAAAGTGGTGAAGAAAAAAACTGTGCAGTTTGCATTTAATGTGAATCTGCCACTTCTTAGCAACACTCAAGCAAAAAAGACCCAATAACCAAAACGTTGAGAATGGACCTTTTTCGAGTTACAAATTCCTGAAATTGCCGAGCTTTTCCTTCAGCCATCTTTCTGCATTTAGCTGAGTGCTTAATGAGTGACAGTTTCTCTAAGATATTCCCCGATCATAACCTTATTCTAGGGAGACCAGTTACAGCATCATTATCAGCTCTCACTCTATGAACATGTTATGTCAGGTTAATAACGGCTGCAGCAGGAAAGTGTGATCCAGCCCTCTGAAGCACAGCTCTTGCTAACATTCCTGTAAATGATTGAAGGTACATGAGTAATCTTACTGAGTTCATTTGCCTCTTTAATTTCTAACTACCACTTTGAAAAGCAGATTCAAGCAGTACATGTAGAAATTCTGCTTTGTACTGTTTTTAAGACATGGCAGGAGTTCAGATCCTCCTTACTGCAACCTAAATACTGTGCCTGCTGCAATTTTTAGCAAAGATGAAGTACTTTCACTCTAAAGGGAGAATTTCTGTTTTATGGTTTTCACAAATTGTAGTGGTCAAGGTGGTGGGGTATCTGCAGAGACAGCTGGTGTTGCTGTTCCAGTCCTCTGAAGAGCGCATCGGGATTGCAGGGAGCTTGGAGGCAGCTGCCCTCAGGAATTCTGCCTGGTACCTTGCAAGCACTCTTACCCTTGTCACTCTGCCAAGCTGTCGGGGGGGAAGCTCGTTAGTGCTGGGATGGGGAGCTCTGAGGAAAGCATGAACCTTGCAAGGTGTGAGAAGCTCAGAAGTGGCCCAGTTTCCCATATGCCAAGATCACAGTCCAGGAAAACAGGGTCTGAAGCATGGTGATGGTAAATGGTGGCATCTGATTCACCAGAAAATCAAATTGCCTGGATAAACCAGCCTGTTCTTTAGAAACTGTGCACCAAAGATACTGGTATGAACACTTGGAGCATTCACAGTGATCCAGCTGCAGACTGAGGCTTGTGAGTCTTCCACCTCATGGTTTTACACTCGTTTTTTTCAAGCTGTGTAACTGCTGCCCCACTCTGAGCTGGGACTGCTCTTGAGGCAGTTCCTTCTGGCACTGCTTGTGGCATGTGGTGACAACCAGGCATGGTGCCCAGAGGCTGCTGTACCTTTCGGGAGTGTGGTCCATATGTGTGAAAGCAAATCTCATTCATGCCCGGGGATGCTGAACCTCTAGGATGCTTCAGCCAAGGCTGGTTGGAAAAGAGCAGATGCATTCCTCTGATATTCTTACAAATGCAAACAGCAGGCTGATTTTCTTGAGTAGCTGAAAGTGTTGTGAAATGCTGTATTTCACTTTGCCTGGGATATAATGTCCCATGGAGTTGTTTCTCCTGTCTGTTTCCCTTCCTGGTCATTCCTGTTAGTGGTCCCCACCATGCTTTTATTTGTGCTGAAATGTGAGCCCTGATGGAAGTGTCAGGTAGGTGAGGAGGAAACAGGCGGGTGAACGTAGGGCTTAGAGTTGAGTCCAGCAGAAAGTAATCTCTTATAATCCCTGGAAAATGTTATTTCAAAGCAAGAAGATGTAAGGAAATCTAACAGCTCTATCCCATGAAATGTAAACCCATCTTTGGCATTAGATGCATATGCAGGGTTTATTCAGGATGTGAAGGTTCCTTAATGCACAGCAGTTAGCACTGTAGATACTAATGCTCATGGACACATGCAAAGGAGAGTTGAGTTGTAACTGTTGTGGGAATCAAACTACAAGTTTTTAAGACTTCTGTTTGAAACTCCCTGCTATATTGATGTCTTTGGCCCCATTAACCACACAGAGACATGCACAGAAACCAAACATCAAACAGCACACAGAAGTGTTTTTTGTTTCTTTCATAAGTGCTGCTGCAGCCTCAGAAGTGAGAGGGGAATTGAAAGTGGGGGGAGAAAAAAAGATCTTTAAACTGTTTCAGAAAAAGTAATCCTTGCTCTAAAATTTCTACTGCCAAATTTCATCACAGACTAATTCCTTGCAGCTGAGCTGCAAACCTCTATGAAAATAGGGGTTTACAGTGGAAACACTGACTAACTATAGCTGTGCAGTCCCATGAATAATGACGCTCTAATTACGCCTTACGATTTACTAAGACCTGCTTTCTGTATAGCTGTTGCTGGTTTGGGGAGCAAGATTTTTTTTTTTTCTTGACTGTGGTTTGCTTCTTTTTGTTCATATTATGTTGGCACATAGTTTTTGAAAAGCTTTTCTCTGAAGGGAGCTGGGCAGACAGCTATGATTAAGTATGAAATGATTGGTTGAGCTGTTTGTCAAAGTTATAAATAGGATACCACACAAACCCAACACTAATCTCGCTGAAAGACAGATACTGGCAACATTTCTTAGTCATCTGTTCCTGACGCGCAGGGGAGAACAGCTACACTTCCATTAAGTTTTCAAACAGAAGTTGCCTAAAATACATTTCCCTGGTAAAATTTTGGGCATATGCACTGTGAGCCACCCTGAGATCTAGCAGGGTGTTGGAGTTTTAAATGTTCATCCCAGTTTAAACCTGGGCCTCTGGATCCACCCCTCTGTGTAGGGGTGAAAGGTGATGGTTTGATATTTGTGGAAACAAAGATTTGCTCTGAAGCAGTTCTGGCAGGACCAGCCTGCTGTCCTTATCTCCTCATACCCCTGGATTAATTTTAAGGGCGGAAGAGGAGGTCCCTAGGGATGTCCTTTGCATCTTCAGGTTTACAGGCAGCTTTCTGTAACCTGCTTTTGGAAGATCAGATGGAGGCATAAAAAGAAGAGCAATGGCGCAGGTTTCGCTTACGTGTGTCTGCAACCAGAAGGGAAAGGCAGCATATTGAATTCCTTCTGCTACAATCTCTCACACAGCAGCTCCTGCACACTCCAGCCTGGGTGCTGATACTTGTCCATCCAAGTTCTGCATCAGCTGCATCCGTTCTGTCAAATTGGAAGTCTGCAATTTCACCTTCCCACAAGATGACCCCATATTTGCCGGTTGCTTTCATGGTGCCTCAAATTGTAGGGAAGGGCTCCGCAGTTCAGCACTTGTACTGCCGGCCAAGACATCCCTGAGACAATTAAAGCAAAGCAGTAGCTGAAGGAGAGCCAAGCATTTTCGGGGCTGAAAAAAGCTTCAAGTTGCAAAGTGAAAAAGCCCACAGCAACCAGAACTTGCCCCTCCGATCCTGCACCTTCCCACATCTCTGCCAACACATACAGCAAAGAGTTTTAGAGGAGGTATAAGCACTTCGAATTTATGGCATAAGTCAACAGCTCTTCATAGGTGAAGTCTCTTAATTTTTTACAAAAATCTAAAAAAGGATGATCTTGAATTTGTGGGATTTAGACAATTCAGACGTGCTCATTTTTATTTTTAGCTTTGATAAGTGTACACACACCTATGGAATTTCAGATTAATGAGCTTCATTAAACCTAATTTCTTCAATTTTTAGGCATAGACACTTTGGTTGTGCAAACTCGCATAATCAGATTCAGATCCAAAACCTTTGTTTAATAACTATTTAAAAACAAGGTTTTTTGCAAACTCAGGAATCATTTTCATTCTCACCAACAGACAGAGTGGTTGAGGTTTTTTTAGCTTTCTGAATTTCCCTTGGGAGATTTTTGTTGCTAGAGAGCATGACTCTCCTTGTGTGCACAAGCACCTGACCTGCGTGAGCTGGCAGGGTCGGGGTGGGCAGCAGTACCCTGTGCCCTGTGCAGCCATCCCAGCCTCCTCCTCTGGTGGGGCACATCCTGCTCATCCCAGTGTCCTGCCAGGCTGGCAGAGGGATAAGGGACAGGGAGTGCGTAGGGCTGCGCATGGGAGTGATACCCAGAAAGATGATTTTCATGGTTTTCACACCAGCGTCAACTGCTTGAGCTTTGCTGAGCTTGAAAGGAAATGTTCTCTGATTGCTGACTTCTCCCTGAGAGGTTAATACAGGTTTGTTCTTTGCACTGGAATGATTGGGACCAGCCACAAGCACTCCCCATTCTTTGAGCAATAGTTTTACAAGCATGCTGAAGCTCTTTAGTCTCTATCTCAAACTAGCCCCAAGTGCAGTACCAGTATTTTCCTTGCGGAGTTCAGCAGGAGAGCTGGAAAAGCCTTTTGGTTTTGTTCTTTCCCCAAGTTCCTGACATGGATTATATGAATTATTGCCCCAAAGTTCAGGGTGTTTTAATGGAGAGTAAACCAAAGGCCTTCACCTCTTAAACTTCTTAGTGCAAACTACATCTTTAATCCTTAGTTTACTACCCAGATTCCTTTTCCAGTCTGATCCTACTGGCAGTGAGCTGCCAGGGCATGAGGAAGAGCTGACAGTTTCTCCAGTAGGTATTTTTTCTGAGAAGAAGCCGGTAAAAAAGATTCTGCTTAATGAATCGCTTTGCCTCTTATGTAATAACATATTTATGTTATTATGAAGCCTGCAGTGAAGCTGCATCTGATAAGAGTGATAGGTTTCCAGTTTGATCTTATTTTGGATTGCAGCAAACTGAGGATAAAAAGACTCTTTGTTCCAAGAAATAAAAACAGAACCAAACATCTGGTGAGAAGCTGATGTGCTCAGGACAACTCTGAAAGAGGTTGATAGTGATGGATTGCAACACACAACTTCAATACGTCCCCACAAGTGTTATGTGAAGAGACAAGATAATTCTTCCCTTGTCTAAGATGCATTTTAAAAGTTTTCTGTTTTTCAGGGAAGGGGAGAGGAAAGGGTGTAACAGTGAACTCCCTGTGTGTTTCTCCACGATTCTTGCCACTGGTCTAGTTTGAACTGAAGGCTTCTTTCAGGATTGATTTACTTGGAGAGTGTTAATTGTAGACCATGTCCTAACTTGCAACTGAAGCCTTTCATAATGGATCATCTCCTGTAGCAGTCCTGCTCAGAAGCACCCCCACGGTGTGTCCAGTGCCCAGAAGAGGATCTGGGGAGTGTTGGATTCAGTGTGTTCACTCAGTTCTGCGAGCTGGAGGTCTTTCACTGCTTGTGGTACATGTGGGTTTGGCCCTTGTTCTTTCATTCCTCTCTCAAAGGCTGAAAAAGATATTTTCTACTGCAAATTATAAAGCGTTCCCTACTCTGTCCTTAAGTACAGGCTTGGATCGTTTCACCCTGCGCAGATTCGTGCTGTGTGTGCACAGCTCAGAGGCAGAGTCAGGCCCTTGGAGCTAAAGGCAGGTCCTGAGAGAAACTGGGGGAGCAGAGAGAGGGGAAGGGGTAATCTGTTCCATTCAGAAAGACACTCCCAAAACCCAAAGGAGCAATGCGTGGGTGAAGTGCTTTCATGCAGAGCTTTTCACTAAGAATCAAGTCTGTTGTCAGCACTTGTGACATTTTCTCTGTTCCCTTCCTCTGGGCAGTTTGCCACTGTAACATACACAGATGACATTAGGATTTTCAGACTGTCGTTTCTGAAGGCACTCTTATCTACTCTGTACTTAGTATTTTTCCAGGACACGGAGGTGGCTCTTTCTGCTCTGTTAATTAACTTTTTTTTTTACCCATGTTTGCCTGCCATATAAATTCCTCTGACATCAGGGTCTAGGATTAAACAAATTGATACCACACTTCCAGTGTGTGTGAGCTTGACACTGAGCTGACAGCCTCGGAGCCTGAAGTATTTTGACACACGAACAGAGCAAATACAGAGGAAATTGCCTCAGCCTCCTCCGCAGCCTCCCGCCAGGCTCCCAATTTGAGCAGCCTGTGTCAGTACTAACGGGGCAGGCCCAAAGTCCTCCCACCCATCAGTGGGTTTCTGCTGGAGGTGCCAGTTGTGACATTTCTCACGAGTACCTGTATTTATTCACTGTGTCAGGTTTTCACTGTAATGCAATTACAGAACAGCACTAACCTGGTAGGGAGCCAACTCCAAAGCAGTAGCCAGATTAAGTTGTCTTATTTGGTTAACAGTATTTTGATAGTTTATTAAATCATAGTAGGAGTAGAAAGATAAGAGTGGAAAGAACAAATCTTGTGGATTATCTGCTCTTGGTTGTTCACTCCTGTTGGTATAATCCTGGTCTGAATGATGAGCTGTGGGAACAAGCGTTTAATGCTTTGCTATTGTCCCATCTTAAACATGTGCATTGCTTTATCAGAATAAGCATATTCTCCAGCTATTTTTTTCCAGTTTGCTGTTTTTATCACTGAAGTGGAAAGTAGTGCTTGTTTGCTTTATCTGGAACGAAAACATTAGTTCATCTCAGATAGCACAAGCTATTTGATCACCCTTCAGATGGTAAGGCATTACAAAAGCTGCTGACATGGGACAAATTCAGACCTGTGGTGTGCAGCTTGAAAAGACTTCATGCCCTTGTTATCAGTCCCCTGAGATACCCAGCTGCTCCCTCAGCAGCAGCAAAGAGATAGGATTGATTGTGCTGGAGCCAAGCCCCTCTCTCCTTGCTGAGGCCGGGAGGCAGCAGGGATGTGCGTGGGGTCGCCGGCGTGGATGCAGGAGGTGAGAGAGCCCCTGCCTCTTCCGCAGTCCTGCTCAGTGTCAGCTGTGACACTGCTCTGTGGTCGCCTTGGGGTGGCTGAGATTAGCCTGGATCTTGCCACGTAGCAGGCACTGAGGTGCATGAGTGGTTCCTGCAGGGTGTTGGTGAAGCAGACAGCTTCCTTCTGCCTCTCCTCTCCACCTTGCTGCATTAGCTCCCAGGCCAGCTCATCCCAGATGTCCCTGAGTCCATGGCAGGGCTGGTTTCCAGCTACACCCTGCCACCTCTGCTTCTCATCCTGAGAGTGCTCCTTCCTATGGAAGTGCAGGAAAATAAGGACTTCATTTGAGCACAGCTCTTCCTCTTGATGTTATTCTGCCCCTGGTTTCTGGGCCGGCCCACGGCCCTGCCCCACCTTGCCTGTCCTCAGGCTGCGGTATCACTAAGACCAGGGGGAACATGGTTCAGTGCATTTTGATCACAGTGTTTACTGTACAAGACTTGATATTCAGGCCTGCTATGACTCCCCTGACATTATGTGCAAACTGAAGCCAAAATGATACTCTTAATACATAACCAGAAAATAGAAGATATTGTATTTTGCCAAGAGCTGACTGCAAATCAAAGGAATAGGCTGCACAGCTAACATCTGCCTTTGCAATATGGGAAAATATCTGATTTTCACTCTGCTTAATAGAGCAGTCTGGTCTCTGGTTCAGTTTGATGGTAGCAGCTACTACAGGAGACCAGCTGTATGCCTGGACACCTTACCCTTATTATGGGGTGTAGGTGTTTGACAGAGCTCGCCAGCAGGTGGTTCGCAGGGAAAGGAAGACCTCTTCCCGGGCTATCTCCTAGTCTAAATGTTTCTTGGGTATTCCTGTTGCCCCTTAGGAGTTATCTGTGACAAGACTGGGATTCAAGGTAGCATCATGGTACTAGTGCTGGCTGTGCTGTCAGCTCCTTATCAGCACATGCCAAACTGGATTCTCTGTACAGATATATATTTGAAGATAAATGGGGACAGGAATGCCTGAAGCAGGAAAAGCTGGGAGGCATAAGGGAAGGGATTTACTTTCTTTGCACTACCTCTTTGCAAGGTATTTTTAACACCTCCAGGCTCATTTTGCTTCAGCTGCACACACTTTGTGATGCTCGTTAGCCTGGATGGGGTTTGGGTGTGAAGATGGAGAGGCCAACAGACAGTAGTGCCTACCAGGGAAAGTAGGAGAGGACTGGAGCCCCTCAGCTGCCAGGTGCTCTCAGGCTCTCTGGCTGCATTTGGCCAGGGGCAGTGTCCTGGCATCCCTGCCATGCCTGGCACTTCAGCAAGCCTGATTGCCTGGGACATGTCCACCCAGAAACCCCCCAAGAGGGAGCTTGGGCTGGAGCTGTCCTGGCATGGGGGGCTGGCCTGAGGCTAGGAGCATGAAATGAGCTGTTGGAACAGTTTGGAGAGCGAGTGGGAGGAGGGTTACAAATATGAGGGAAGAATTATGATGGATTTATCACAGCCTGAAATAAATTAACCTCTGGGAGGAATGATTTTGTAATAATTTGCATTTAGATATTCTGACACAGCCACATAACCCCAAACCTTCTGCAAACATTGTAATTAATTCAATCTCCAACATCCTGGGAGAAGGATAGAAATAGCACTATTTACATGGTTAAAGGAGCCAAGGACTCTTCTCTCAGTATTGCATTTTACACCCCTGGGACTGCCCTTCTGTCTTGTTTTCAGAGCCTCCTGGTGGGGTGGAAGGCAGGAGCCCTGAACAGCTGGAGAGCTTTCCTGAGCACAGTTAGCTGAGATCCTGTGTGACACCACACCCGTGGCAGGGAGCCCAGGGAGCCCGTGTGGGCCAGGGCAGTGAGGCCAGAGACCCGGCGGAAGAAGCAGGGAGCTGAGCCCTGTCTCAGCTCCTGGTGCTGGTGGCTGTGGGCAGGGCTATTCCCCCTGCAGGGACCCTGGGCCTCGTAGCTCCATCCCTGAGTCAAGTGATTTAATATTCAGCACTCTGAAGTGCAGTAATGAATTTGATAGCCAAAATGATCTGCTAACCCAGCCAGCCTGAGAGGGTATTTCAAGGACAATCCAAGCCTGTAGCTAGGCAGTGTGATACTCTTTTGTCATCGGTGTCCTGCCTATTCCTTTCCATTCCAGGGCAGTTAATCATAAACGGGATACTTGCTTGATGTGCTGTTTTCATGCATGCTCTGCCCTGTTTCCATTTCCAAGGGACCGTGCAGTTGGTGGGTTACATCCCACCCCAGCTTCAGAAGCTTGTGCACAAGAGCTGGCTCTTCCAGAGAGACCCAAATTGAACCTCCCATTGTGACTGTGGAAGGCTTTGGGCAAGCTGATTGTTTTCAGAGCATCTCAAAGGGCATCTTCTCTTACTTACAAATGCGTGTTAAATCCAGGGTTCTTAGGGCAGCACGGAGCTGGTGTCAGCTGAGCTGAGTGCACCCTGGGCACCTCCGTGCTCCACTGCCAGACCTGCTCAGCTGTGGGGTTTCAAGTCTGGGGCTGAGGAGAGATGGTTGGGTTTCAACTACAGATTTGGGATGGTGCAATTTTCTTTGGGCGTGACCCAGAGCTGGCCTTGGTCACTGGAAACATATCCGTCATCATCAAGGAGATTTGAGCAGCCCTCCCTCCCTTTGCTGCCAGTTTGCCTTCTGCCATGCCTGCCTGCTTTCTGCAAGGCTTTTCCAGGGGCTGGGAGTGTTTGCCCTCCAGCAAGTGGTGAGCAACAGGTCAGCTGTGTACAGGGAGAAATTGTGTGGCACAGCAGTGGGGAGAGAATACACACTGCATCATGGAGATTTACTCCTCGTAAAACACCTCTGGCTCTCCATAGGTATCTGCAGATGTCTCCTGCCAAGTGAACCCAGAGATATTTATAGTGCAGGCTTCAGCAATAGGACAATGGCAAGTTGGCAAACAAAGGGACTTTGAAATATAAGGAGAACCAAATATGGGCTGGAGAACATTTATTTTGGAATCAATAGAAAAGGTTAAATAATAATAGTGAATGTTTCCAGGGTGGGTCAGGTTAAAAAGCAAAGAAAGCAAACCATGTTCACAGTGCTGTAAGACTGCTCTGTGTGTGCTGAGTTTGAGTTACAGAGATAAATGATAAAAACCTTGCTTCCCACTGAGATAGAGTGTGGTGGTGCTGAGCACCACACAAACACCTGCTGAGTACCTTACAAACACCTGCAGGAAGCTAAGATAAATGCTACTTCAAAAGGGATGGAAACTGCTCTGAGTTCAAGGATTGAAAAAATTCTATGTTCAATTCACAAAGTTGTGTAAAATTAAGCAATTTTCCCCCCTGCTTTCTGCCTGCTTTTTCCCTGTCCCCTTCCCCTGGGTTGTGTGGAGGCTGTGCTGTCATCCTGCTCCAACACGCTGTGCCTCGCCCGGGCTGGGAGCGCGGAGGGTTTGTCTGGACATGTCCCAGTTTAATTCGCACGCCTCGCACCGCTGCTGCTCCTCAGTGTCCGTCAGGGAGCTCAGGAACGGGGCTCTCCTCCCCTGCTCTCCTCCTGAGGGCAATCCTCGCACTTTCCCCCTTCCTTTCTGAAGCTTGTGCAGGGAACCCGCCTGCTGGGCAGCCTTGGTGAACACACTGGTGTCTCCTTGCAGGGATGTTCATGTTTGCTCTCCCAGTTTCAGGCAGATCTCCTGCCTGAATCCTGCTGGCAGCAGGCCAGGAGATGGGAGATCCCCCAGGTTCCCACTGTTTTGACTTGGTGTCCCAAAACAGGGCATTTGTGAGGGGCTGTTGGAGGCTTCTCCTGAGGCTGCCAGCCCTGGTGGGTAACGGCACCCGGAGAAATGGCGGGAGCGCTCATGCTGCCGAGTGCGAGGGCTCTGAGCAGGACCAGGACCCCAACGACAAAATTCACCATCAGCTGAAGTGGTAAAGGCACTTTCGGGAACCGCTGGGATCTCTTGGGATCCATTTCTTTGTTGATTGGCTTTTCAGAGAGGCCAGGCCCTGTAAAGGCCTCGTTTTGTCCCGAGGGCACCCAGGGCTCCATGGAAGGATGCGTCCCACAGTAAAACTGCTGTCCACAAAACTTCCGTCCTTGCCAGAAACCCTGTGGCAGCAGAAATCGGGTGGAAAAGGCTGGACAAGAAAAAAGTTTTTAATCTGCCGTGACAGGAATCAAAGCCATGTCTTGTCAAAGAATTACAGCTCCCTTTTCCTGCCTGTCTGTCACATGTCAGCAGCCCTGATGCTGTACAGATAAACGCAGCTCTACAGAAAGGAGCCCAGGGAATGACTCGGAACAATTTAGTTTGTGAGGGAAGGAGAGGCTCAGGCAAGCACTGGAACTGAGCTTGCGTTTGGTGTGGCAGGCATTGAGCCACATGATATTTATATTTGCCTCTGAGTTTTTATATTGCAGCAAGTTGCTGCTTTCCCTGCTACTTTGGCAGTGGTGCCTGGGCATTCGTGGGGACAGGGAGGGGGTCCCGTGGGAGACGGGCAGCCCCCAGGACACACCACCCTGGCAGTCCTCTCAGCTAGGGGCACAGCACAAGGCTGATGATGGGAGTTACTCTCCCACAGAAGCTGGCGAGCAACAATTCCCGTCACAGAGGCAGGAAGACTGGCAGTGCAGATGCCCATGGAAACCTGTTTCCCGGGGGCAGGCTCACCCCACACCCTGCAGAGGTTGCTCAAGGGTCATCTGTGAGCAGGAATCAAAGGACCAGCAAATGCAAACTCATCCTGAATGGCTTCTGTCTAAAATACATCAACTACAGAACACTCCAGTTGCTCGTAGGCTGCTAATGAGGTAACTTTCACAAGGGTAGGACACATGCCCAGTTTCAGAGACCCTTTACCATCCATTTGCTAAGAGCCTTACACTGGAAATATCTAAGGACTTTAATGAGAAACTCTGCAGGCTGTTCAGGTTCAGGATTTGAAGCTGTTGAGATGCACAAGATAAAACACAATTTTAAAGATGTTTACGCTCAGCTATGACATTAAGACAGCAGTCCTGTAAAAGTGCCAGCAAAATCATTGGCAATCCCAATCAAATTACCTTAAACATGGTAACTGCTTGGTAATTGGCTTATCTCAGAATATGCTTGGAACAAGAGGCGGGTTTTTTTGTTTGTTTTTTTTTTAATAAATGTTTGATTTCAATCAAATGAATTCTTATTGTCTGGGTAAGGAGAAACATAGGGTGTGTTTGCAGGTGGATGTGTCTTTGTAAGGACTCATAAGAACTTGAGCAATTATTCTGAAAATGTTGCTGACTCTGCCTATGCGAGCACCTCTCCACAGTAAAGAAATTGCAGAGGGCGGGAGAAGCTCCATACTGGAGAATTTTACAATTTGACTGCTGAGTTCTTTTACCTTTCCTGTCCTTCCTTATAGCAAAAAGTATATTCAATCAGTGATTGTTGTAGCAACCTTTTTTGGGGTGGTCTTGTCTCTTTCTGTGAGATAAATTTTTGACTGAATATTTCAATACATGTGGAGGGGAATTAGTGACCCAAATTCCACTGACATTCAGCATGTCTCTGTCTCTTGAAAACTTCTCACTAGCCTCGCCTCTCTGGTTAAGGAAATGCCTTCTCAGGATAGATTTGGTAGGGCGGGGAGCACTTTGGAGTTGTTTCTTTTTTTCTTGACAGAGCAGTTTCAAACAGCTGTGCTAATATACATATTAAGTCTGATGAGTACAGCTACCATTTAATCAGACTTCCATCTCTTCTGGGATTCTAGGCAGAGATGGATTCTAGGACAGACTTTGAGCAGGAGACACTTGTATTTCCCTTCTCCTTGCTCCATGTATGAATCTTTTTCTCCTTTTCTTTTCTTTCCCTCAAAGTCAACAGTGAGAAAATTTGTGCCTGCATTGACACCAACCACTATATTAAAGCAGGAGAACTCAGATTAGGTGGTAAATTTGACAGAAAGTCCTGATGCAGGTCCAGGTAACCAGTGAGCTGGGATATTTTTAAACTGAGATTGTCTGGGGTGAAATCCTCCCTTTTCCAGACCTGGCCATTAAACTGCATTTTCTCTCATTTTAGGGGAGCACCTGCGAATCTGCCCACAAGGCTACACCTGCTGCACCAGCGAGATGGAGGAGAACTTTGCAAACAAAAGCCGAAGTGAATTTGAAGCCATGATGAAAGAGGCTGGTCGCTCAGTGCAGGCGACCCTGACAGCACAGCACAGAAGCTTTGACAGTAAGTAACACCTGCCTGGTTCCCTCTGCTCAGGGTCCAGTCTCTGCTCAGTTTTCCAAGCACCGTTGGAGCCAGGGGTTTGGGTCTGACACGCTTTCCCCTGCGTCTCACTCAACAGTTTGCATGAAGCATTGACCTTCAGTAGGAATTGTACCTCTGGCAGTGTTCCTGTGAGACCAGGGCATTTTGAGAGCTCCATTTCAGAGCAGCCACTGGAGGAGGCTGGCAGCCTTGGCACCGACACAGCTCTGATAGGAGTGGTGTCATCAGGTCCTACCACAGTAGAGTAACATTTGAGGCAGTGATGTAAAACCTGGCCCTGTGCCTTGAGCTGTGAGTTGAACAGTATGGTAAAGGTGACTGGATAGCCCTCAGCAGGTGGGGAAAGTTTAAGGAGACATGGATGTTTCCTGCCCTTTCCATGTTAGTTCCTATTGGATGCTTGCAGCTCTCAGCTTCATGCAAACATCAGGAAATGTTACAGAGCAGGGAAGGTCTTCGAGACTGTGGTGCATAAGAAGCTGTGGGCAAACATTCTCTCCAAAGTACAGTATCCCTCCTAATGTGCTAAGCAAAGGCTAAGGATGGCTCTCTTACTTTTATTGTTCCCTGAAAAATCCATTTGGCAGTGCACAGTAAGCCTCGAGGTCTGAAGGCCGCTGGAAATAAATGGTTTACTGGCAAAATTGAGATGACCTGTGATTCAGAAACTGTATCCATTATCAGATTTTGAAGAAGGTCAGACATTTAGAATCATGGCCCTCCTAACTTTATCAACAGTCATCATACGGAGTTACCATGAAAAGGAGTCGGGGAAAGAAGCTGTAATAGCCAGAAAGGTGGAACTGGAAATTCAAGTAGTAAATAATAGGTCTAAAGAAATAAGCCTGACCTTCAGGGAGCTGATAACCAAGATGAAGTGCTTTTACACTAAATAGGAAGAAAAGGCAGTGCATCTCTGCAAAAGGCATTGTGACTGTGTGGCCAAGGTTGACCACAGCAAAGGCATTCCTTTATAAGCTCAAAATTAATTGATTTTCACTCGCCTTAAAAGGTGACAATCAGGATTTTCAAAAGAGCCTGACAATGGTGGTTGCTGAGACTGATGGCTGAATGGGACCTGACGTGGCTGCTGCTGAGCACCCCCCCCGACCCCTGAAATCCAGCCCTTCGCAGGGGTTCGTGCTTGGCACCCTCTCTCTCCACTCCCTGTCGCAGCACTGGCTGCTGTATCTGCTCTGCTCTTTGTTTTTGGCACAGACACTCAAAAGAGCAGAGTTCTGCATCTGTCATGTAAGAGAGTGCAAAATTTGATGGAAGCTTTGAGGATTATATTAACAGGCAGAAAGTGCCTAGTGAGGAACTGGTTTAGTCTGAGTGTGATATTTTGGTGGATTAATAATAATAACAGCAATAAGAGTGATAGTAAGCAAAACCGAGCATATGAAAGGGGGATGCTTGTGCTGAGACATCAGTTAGAGCCGTTTGTTTTTATTCCCCAGTATTTTATTTTGGTTTTATTCCCCAGTATTTTACAAAGAGCTTTATTTCTGCGGTGCATACCTAAGTTTCTTTTAAGTATCAAACAGTAAGTGTTCAATAAGCCAAGTATTACTTTAACAGACCATAATGCACAGATCGTTGGTGTTTTGCAGTGGGAACAACCTCACTTGAGCCCACAGGCCAGGAAGATGTCTCCTGTTCCCATTATACCCTTTTAGTTTGCTTAACTACCCTTGAAATCAATATGGAGTTTATAATTTATGCAAGACGTGATTAAAAAAAAAATCATCATATTGTGTCTCAATTTCAAACATGACTTTACCTTTAAGTAGTACTATTATTTTTTCTTTAGCTACTGCATAAATGGTTTAAAATTGAGGGAGTTCTGGTGATGGGGCAATGGGATCACCTCAGCTCCCGAAACAATGCCATAGAAACTGCCCGAGCTTCCAGTAAATGTTATTAATCTCACGGTTAACAAGACTTTTTGCAGGTAGTGCTGTTTAGAGCCGTTCAATAAAGGAGCTTTTTGATGTCAAATGGATGAGTTCTAGTCTTGCTGGCAGCGGATGCCTGGGTTTGCTGGATTTCCTTAGCAGCAGCTTGGAGTGCAGCTTTTGGGGTTGCAGAGGTATCGATGCACAGTTTGTCTTCATGTTAGTGACTTCATTTGGCTTTAGGAGCATGTAGAGCGGCTCCACTGGATGGGGATGTCCAACCCTTTCTCAAAGTATTTGTAGCCTGGGGATCAGATTATTCATGTATTCTCTGCTAGCAGGTGTGGCACATTGAACTTGAGGCCTGGAGCTGTCTTATTTTTGGATTCATCACAGGAAATCTTGTGCCTGTAATCTCACTGCTGATCATGGCAATAGTCTCCACTTGTAAATTCCCCCAGCTCCAGATAGAAAATAGCAAGGCTACAGCAATCTGCCTCTGAAGTAATGTTCTCCATGCTTGTGGTCAACATTTCGCTTTGGAGAATAATTCATCCTTGCAGGTTGTGGTCTGTAAAGCCCTAAATTGTCAGCATGCCTCTGCTCTGAGCTGCAGCTTTTTCCTGTTGCAAGGAATTTCAGAGTCTGGTATTTCAGTCTCCCTGGCTGCTTTTGGGGCAAACATTTTGTGGCCAAGAGCAGAGTGTCCTTTATCTCATACAGAGTACTTTTAGAGAACATACACGTGTGAGATACAGATGGCATGCATTAGGCATAGCCATATATCCAAAAGTGAGGTGTGTGGAATAGGATCCTACGGTCCGGGTGCTCCCTCTGCATAGCAGAGGACACATGGCTTCTGAGATGCCCTTCCTCCAGGATCTGCCAGGGCTAAATTTAAACAGCCTACGGTGTTGCTTAGCTGCTTACTGGCACATTTGTTGTTTTGCTTTATGTTACTGTGGTTAGCAGAATTTGGGAACATCAGTTTCAAGCTTTACATGTGGTCAAAGGCTTGCTGTTAACCTTTTAACTGAAAAGGTAGCATTTTGCTCTACAACCAATTGGTTTTAATTTAAAAAAAGAAAAAGAGCCAGAAGCACAGACCATGAGTGATGGGAGCATATGCTTTTGATAACTCTGTGCTAGGGAGGATGTTGTGGTCAGAGTAGAGGTATTGCATTAGCAGGATTATAGGCACAAATTCTTTGGTAATTCTGATGTCCCAGGGCTCTTGGTCAGGCAGGGAGGGAAATGCAGTTACCTGGGAGCACAGCCTGTAGCAGACACCTACTAGAGGCTGCTGGGTTGGTTTTGGTTGGCATTTATTTGTCCGGAAAATCGTATAAACCCAAGACTTAGAAAGAAAAACATGAATAATAAAAATAAAATAAGCTGGGGGTCTTAAAGGGAGCTGGGGTACAGTCTCTGTTGAGACTGGGACTAAATATTGTTTTAAAGGTGCTTCTAACATTACTTGCAGAATGTGCTTATTTTCAAACTGGTATCTCGTCAGTGAACAGGAAAGTTTTGATATCTGTTATTACAGAATTACGTATTACAAGGAGCTTTATCTGCGCAATGGCTCAGGATACAGATGTGAGCTGTCTGTGCCCCCTCCGACAGCTGCAGAACAGGGCTGTGGCTCTTCAGCTGTGCTGAGAGCGAGTTACAAACATTGCTCAGGTCTGGGGGAGATGGGCTTTTTTTTGGGTATCACACAACTGCATGTCAGTGTTGCTCACAGTCATGGGACATCTGAACTCCTGTCCTTCCTGGTGCAACTTGTACTTCCATAATCTGTGACGGCAATGAGCCTGGAAAAGCTTCTGGACTGTGCAGGAATGGCTCTAGAAGTGATTTGTGGTGCCTGGTCAGAGCAGTCCTGTTCCCAGGATGGCAGCAGAGGGATGGAAAGCGGGAGCAAGAGCAAGTGGTGCTTGGAGTGACAGTGAGGGGCTGCGAGCAGCAAGGAACAAGGCTGTTTTTCTACTCATGGTGAAAGCTCAGTTGTTGAGAGTCTAATCCTTGTCTGTCTCTCTGTTTTGTCCCTTTTTCCCCACTTAAATCACTTTTTAATAATACTGCAATGTTGCGCCAATCTTTCCTTTTGGTGCACTTAGCAAGAAGTCCCTGTGTGACTGCTGACCTTTAGCTGTGAGCCAGGAAATCTGTCCTTTCAGAATTGTTTCATGTTTTCAGGAAATATCAACAAGCCAAAACAAAAAACCTTGGCTTTTAGTCCACACTGCACAGTCTAAAAATGATTTGTAGCTCTCCTAAGTTCTGTGATTTTTAAGCTGTGACAATCAAATGCAGATTAAAAATTTTGTGTTTTATAACTGGCTGGTCATTGGAAAGCTGATGTCATGTAAAAGCTTTCCTAATGTCCAGTCTTGGTAGCTGGAAAATGCATTTGCAGAAACACAGACCATGCAGATAATTAACATTATCTGAGAGTTAGTTTCAGACAGTTACATATTTCTTATGAAGATGAATCATTGTTTTAAATGTTACAAGGTGGGAAACGTCCTAGAAGCTGTTACACACTGATGGTTAAAATTTTACAGATTTCTAAAGGTCCCTTGTTTAAAGTTCAACCAAATGTGTCTTTGTCAGAGGAACTGAGTTATATAACCCTCAGTAACTAGAAATGGAGCCCCTAAAAACACTGCTGGAGAGAGGCATGTGTACATATTTTTATTTACATTCATATATACTGTGAATGCTTAAGGAAGCTGATCAGGAGGTTGTGGAATAAGCCCTGCAGGCAGGAAGCCTGCAGGCAGAGCTCTGTTCTACTCTGATGGCTTTAACCCTGGACTACAAAATCCAAACCTGAATCTGAATTTTGTGGGCATTTTCTTAGTTGATGATAACATGGACCAAGCTCTGATGGCCTCAGATTTTAAACTATCTGAATTTGGTGGCCTGTGCACCAAAAGATGTATTTTGAGAGATGCAATTCTTCTCTGTGCTGAAAATTAATGACACAAGACCCAAGCAAAGGTTATCTGGGCCACAAGGGCTGCAGTGGCTGTGTCCCCAAATGCACTGTCTCAAAAGCACAGCTCCACACTTCCAGTGTCCTGCTGCCACTGCTCCTGCCTGCAGGTGTTTCTTGGAGGCATCGCATGGTTCGGGTTTGGTGAGGTGCTGTCTAAAAGATACTGTTTATGTGGAAACAGGGAAGAAGGCTCTGGTTATGCCTCAAAATGTGGAAATGCTGCTGTGTTTGAAAATAAATCCCTTTGTTTCAGAGGCTGTGGAAGGGAGCAGTTGTGGAGTGAGCAGTGTTGCTCCAGCGGCCCCAGCCTGTGCTCTGTGAGCTGCCCACCTCCCGCTGCCCCTGGTATCAGCACTGGCTGCTCCCTGGGGCCAGGAATTGCAGTTAGAACTTCAATTGTATTGCTTTGGATCCAGAAACCACTAATTGCCCGGCAGCACTCCTTCTTGTGGTGACTCCCCAGGCCAGGACTCTGCCCTGAAATTGTGGTGTGTGGCCTCAGCTGGTGGCCTTGGCCATGGGCTCAGCTCTGTGGGAGAGCACTGACCTCTGGGGTGTTCTCAGCAGATGGGAGGCAGCAGGACTCCCGGCACCCATGGGACAGCAGGCTCAGCTGTCCCTCTGGACATGTGCTGGGGACGTGGGATGGCTTCCACAGCCCACCTGAGGTTTGTCTTTACTAATATCAATCTTGGCACTGGCTGCTTGCTTTCTCCTAACTGAACATCTACTATGAAACAGTGCCCGTGCAAGGGCATTTTTTCCAAATGGAAAATAATGAATGGGTCTAGAACACTTCAACTCTTGAACAAAAAGCTACTAGGGTCAGGGAGACTGAGTTAGAGGGGGGACTTAAGGGCAGGAAGATGTTGGATCGTGTTTTCTAGTGATGTGACAAAGGAATAGGAGGAACAGAAACCTGGGCATGAATCTGTTTCGCTGAGTGTTCATCGCCCATCACCTGCACTGCATTTTTCTGACAGGCCGGGAGCAACCTTTTTGGTAAAATTGCACTGCTCAAAACACCATTGTTTTGTGCCTCTTTCTGCACAGTGCTTGGGCAGCATCGTTCAGAAGAAACCCATTTGTCCTACAGCTTTACTTCTGGGATGCATTATCAAAAGGACTTATCAGAGAGGCCATCAAAGATGATTCCTTTGGTTCCCATGGACTTCCTTCCTTTAGGGTTGGTTTGGGGAAAATACAGACAGAGAGGGAACCTCCTTTAAGCTGAAATAAAAAAGCAGAGTCTCAGGTGGATCCAGGACAGAGAAACAAATAAGGGGGTTCCCTTGGAGGCGTCCATAGGAGGAAGGCAGCAAACACCCATGCTCACTTCATTTCTTGATCCCCCCAAGGAACCACCTTAAAAAAATCCCAGCACAAGACAGGATCGATGCTAGTCGGGCTGTCACTCCCCCCCAGTCATGGTCCAAAGAAAGGAGATGCTTTCATGTGTGCTGCTGAGCATCTCTTTTGGTATTTATGGGTTCCTGGAATGGGGTGCGGTGTCTACCGAGGCGCATTCCTGGGCTGACAAGATTCATCCTGACAGGCAGCTGCCTCGGGGAGGCAAATGCTTAGGCTCACCTGTAACAGCTCCAGCACCTGGAGTTTTCTCTCCCCTTACAGCCGCTTCTCTTCACGTTTAATCTGCAAGGCTCTGTTGTGTGCTGCAGGGTGTATTGCAATGTACGTGCAACACTTTGCTTAACAGATGGCATAGCACGATATTCTCTTTTATTGAAAGAAAAGAGAGCAAAATGCTGGAGTGGCTGGGATGAGAGCACTGCACTGGGGTGCCTCCTGCAAGGGCCTGCACACCCCAAGAGATGAGCTGCTTCATCCCTGCAGAAGTCAGGTGAGGTGGAAAAGGTGCATCAGGCATCTCAGTTTCAGCAGCTGTCACCATGTTTTGTCACACACTCAAAAAAAAAAATTGCCTTTGAGTGCTCAGAGAACAGTGAAATGTGCGTCTGCTTGGAGACATTAAAGAAAGCACCTGCTCTTCCAAGATACAGGATAACAGAGGGATATTTTGCAAGAAATTAGTGATGCCCAAGTAGTAATTTCAGAAGAAAGTGTCGGCAGAGTTTATTTTAACATTCAGGACATAGTGCATGAATCTCTTTGAAAGCCTCTGATTTCACAGAGTGAGCAGCCCAGCAGCCTAACTTTTATCACAGATGCTGGGTGTTGCCTTCAGTGCCTGCAGAGTCTCACTCCCAGATGGCTGGATGGAAGTCAGGTCAGGGAATGGGAGATGAACAGCTGAAGTTCCTCTGCAGAAGAACCTGTGTCTTGAACCACTTTATGCTCAGACATTCTCTAGCTGCTTTACCGGCTTCCACATGAAGCAGTTGTCACCCTTCCTCTCTGATTTTCCTCCAATGAGGAAGATAACAGGATTTCCTGGGCTGCTCTTATTGCAAAGAAGTGTGGGTGCTCTGAATCAACTCTTGAGGGGATATTTTTGCTCTGACTTGATGTTTGCCAAGAATCCCTTGGTCTGTCCCAAGCCAGGTGCTGTGGGTGTTCGGGAGCATGGAGGGCTCCAGCAGCAAGGTGCTGTCCCCGCTTACAGATCGGCAAACACAGTGAGCTGGAAAATACGCTACTGAAATATGTGGCGTGTCCTGACACAGGAGCTTGGGTTATTTTGAGTACTTCAAGGTATCTGTTCTCATTTGAGATGATAAAAGTACTTTGTTCTCTCTCACCAGAAATGCTTGCAGCAAACTGTTGATTCTGCTTTATTAATTATTGCCATTGAAGGAGCACATCCATAGAGCCAAGAAGTGCTGTAATGCACTGCAGGGCATCCTGCCTGCCTGAGCCTCAACCTATGGTCCGAGAACTTTGTTTGAAAACAAACAAACCCAAATATCTGGTTTGGAGAAGTGGATTATGGAGGTAAAAGATGAGGGGAAGGTCATATGATAGATCTGTGCTAGAGATGGGAACAGCTCGAGTCCAGGGGTGTTGAGTGAGGGGCAGGAGCACCACAAGTCCCTCTAGTTCATAAAACAGTGATCCTCTTCTGGTAAGGCAGCAAAAGACATCATGTCATTGCCTGTCTTACAGGGTTTTATCAGCCCAGATCTGTCCAGACATCTGTTCTCAGCACCCCAGCCTAAGAGGGAATAGGCACTGGCTCTAAATGCTCTTTGGTCATTGAGTTTTGTGTTTTTTCTGTGCAAGGCCCCTTCTGAAGTGGAAATAATGATCAAAATCATGAGGGAGGTTTGCAAACAACTTGTGTAAATGGGGGCAAGTGTGTAAGAGCTTTTTTGTGTTGGTAACCTGTTGTGATTGGAGGAGCTGATCTGGTGTTTAGACTGTGGCATGAGTACCAGCAGTGCCAATGAGAGCTTGAAGGTGCTCTCTGCCTGTGAAAAAGAGGCTGAGAAATGATTGTCTACAGGGAGACTCAAAGAGAATCCCTTTCTGTGGCAGAAAGAGGCTGAATACCTTCACTGATGAACATTTCACGTTTGTATTTTCTATAGCTGCTTAAGGATGTTTCACTTCTCCCCCCCTCTTCCTATTCTCATTTTGTTTTCTCCCTTCAGGCCAACACAGCTTCTTGCATTTAAAAGCACAGTTAAAATGGTGTAATGTGTGCAGAGCTTCTTTCAGTGCTTCACTTCCTGTCCAGGCAATGTTGGGGTATTTTGATCCTATTTCTTGTATTTTCTGAAATCAGCCATGTTAGAGGGAAAAGAAAACCCTCATTTTACCCAGCAGTTTGTAGCTACTTCTGAAGGAAGCTGGTAGTGTTGAGTCATTCTCATTAAACCTGTAGATTTGGCCAAAACACCAGTGAGCTGAGTTTGTTTCACTGTAAAGAAAAATAGAAATCAGAAAACCCTTCTTCCATCAGGCCTGGTATTACAGGATGTGAGTGCAGCACCAGGTGCTTTGAGGTGGTGAACCAGGCAGGATACACAAAGGGCTTTGCTTCAGCTGGGTTGGGATCTTTAGGAGAGTACGTGGAAAAAAAAGATTGAGGGGTTTTAAAGATTTGTCTTTAGCAATACTCCTTCTAATCCACGGCTTTCCCAGCAGGCTCTGCCAGTTGTAGGAAATTGTTCCCCACTGCTCAGCAGTGATTCCTGCTGACCAAGGGGTAACATCAGCACACACTTCACCCCGAGGCCAGCACGAGGGCAGCCTGTGCAGCAGAGAAACAGTGAGGCTGTTCATTAGTAGAGAAAAGAAAAAGGATTCATTTCTTCTCTCTGAAGCACCTCGTTATTGATTACCCAGCTTTGTTTTTGCATGTACTGCTGGAACTCTCGTTTCCATTTGTCATAGCTGCATCTCCAAGAGGGATAAATACACATTGTTCACGACACCTGCTATGTATTTTTCAAAGCAGTACAGCTAAGAGTGTGAATTCATTGCAACTCAGTGATTTGGAGATGCTGATAAAGGTAGAGGGTCAAATATATAAAGGAGAAAATACATGTATGTGTGTGTGTAGGTAAGTGTGTGTATTTCCACTGAAAGGTGGCAAGCCCAAATTTCAGGAATTGCTGTATTCTGTTATAGGTGTTGCTGGGAATGAATATTATAGTATTTTTACATGTCAGGAGGCAATAAACTTGTTAATTTGACTGTGGAATGCCACAAGTATCTAGTTAAATGTGAATGCTAAATTGTGGGTCTCCAGCTGTTCTTAAAGAGAAAGGAAGCTCCAAAGGAGGGAGACATCAGATACAAGAAAGAGGAGCAACCTTACTGTGAGTACGGGGGGGATTCAGTCGTTTGGTTTTCATTTCCAGTAGTGTTTAGCAAGAAATGTACTCTGTGGTGACTGTCTCTGCTCTGCAGGTTCCCAAGCTGTGTGGCAATGATAAAATAAACAAACCCCAACACTCCCAACCTCCCTCCCAAAACCTGAGACAGCTGTGAACTGGGGATCAGCCTGTAGGTTAATCAAGGCTCGGGAAAATGATGTTTGTTACAATTTAGGATGAGTATTGAGTCTGGATTCAGCTTTTAGGGCTCTGGAGATAATTGAGCGGATTCCTACAGCCCCAGCAGTAGAGCGGTTCCTTTGTAAAATGCAGCCTTGTTTTAATGCTGCTAAAAATGAATAAATTAGTCCTCAAGGAGTAATGAATGCCAATAAAAGTATTGTGTGGCAGCATGTAGTAAATTTGTTGTGGAGGAAATGGCTGGAATTGACTTTTCTGAGAGCAGGATTTCAGCTCTCCTCTGACGCCCCCCTCCATGCCTGCAGCTCTGCTCCTGCCCTCCAGGTCATTAAGAAAGGCAAGGGCTTAGGTGGAAATAGACAGGCATAATGTATAGCCTCAATTTGCTGTCTTTTTGCTTTATTTGTGACATCAGAGGGCAAAGTGGAGCATCCTGTTTGTCTTAGTTCACTGTAAATCAGGACTTGTCTGTGTCTGCTCTCCAGTTCTGGCTCCCAGGTAATAATGAGAGGTGGGGTTCCTCCTCCTCCTCCAGTGCTGACTGCTTTGGCTGGAGCACGGGCGGATCCTCCTCCTTCCCACCTGCCCGTGAACAGGAAGGCTGTGGCTGTGCGCTTGGCTGTACCCATGACAAACACAGTATTTTACATGTCACTGTGCATTCCCACAGCTCGGAAAAACCATGGCTGTTTCAAAGCTGAGTTCTGTCCAGCCTGAGGAGCTCTTTGAAAGGAACATAACAGTTCTTGTTTCTGCAGGATTTGGCATCCTCTGCCTTTTGTGTCTGCCCTGCAGTTTTCAGTCAGGTTGGAGATGACATGGCTGAGCCAGCCCAGCTTTCCTCTCATGCCCTGGCTGTGTGGAGCTCGCTGCTGGTCACGGTGAAGCCCATCCCAGCAGTGCATTTGCCTTCCTGGTGCTGCCTGACCTGTCACCACCAGCTCCATGAACAGGTGCACAGCTCAGCTTCTGTTTGATCACATGTGAAACAGATAAGAAGCACTAAATATTTTTATGTTTGCATAGTCCATATTGAAAAAGCCAGAAGGCAAAAGACTAGAACTGAGATTTTTTTTGCAGTTTTAATTTGTGCCTCCCTCTCTGGCACAAATAAACTATTGATATTTACTCTTCACTGATGTCATCCTACACTATTTCTTTTCCTCACAGGCCCCTTGCCTCTTGCAGGACACATGAGAGATGATGTCTGCTGAATCATCAACATTTGTTGGGTAGCATGGTGCATTATTTACTATAGAGCAGCCAAATCCTGCACTGAGAAATAATTATTAATTTCCTCATAGGCTAATTAAAGATTGTATCATAAAGCACGTGCATCATGGAGCTGAATTAGGGTTTCACCAGCAGCTTGAATTTTCTCAGATTCCTAAGTATGGGGGTGTTTGGCTTTGCAGTTACAAGACAGCCTTGACTGGAGTCTCTAAAATCTAAGATAAGGCCCCGTTTGCACCAGGAGGTGCCAGCCTGGCTCCCTCCCTGCCATCACTGCCCACTCCAGTGTGCCAGGGCCCAGCAGCTTCTGGGGGGAAAGCAAAGCAAGGGCAGCTGGTCCTGTTGTAAAGCACCAACTCCTTTCCTCAGTCTCAGCCTCACACACAAGTAATGTGTTTGGCTGATCATCTTCCCTAAAATTCATCTCAAAGCAGGTTCCCAGCATGGAAGGTTGGTGTAAGATGTGCCAGGTAAGTTTGTTGTGAGATGTGTAATTACCCTGGGAGCTTTCCAGTCTGCTCATCGGGAATTTGCATCAAGTATGATTAGTTAATTGGAGGCCTCTTTATTTGATTACCCCTTTTTTGTTGTTGTCTAAAAGAGAAAATGACATAGTTAGACAGGAAAAGCCTTAGAGAGGGGTGATCTCTTTATTATATGTTTCTTTGGTGTTTGGCACCGTGTGGTTGAGAGCTTCCAGTGCTATAATAACACTTATAATGGATGTGCATTGCCAGTGAAATTGTACTTCAAACATCACAGGTGAACTGATACAGACTCAAACTGCTACCTGAGAAGAAAATAGCTTTTCTTTGTTGTTGCCTTTAGACTGTGATAAGCATTTCAGCTGGAGAAGGAACAAGTACTTTTTTGCATTTTTAAAGTTAATGCACAGAAAGTCTTCAGTTGATTAGCAGAGGTCCTGCGTAGGATGGCTGTTTCATTACTAAGAGTTTAAGTGAGCTATAAATATATTTTATGCCCTTGTACAAGTTCAGAGGACCATGAAATATAATTAAAAGATTCTGGGCACTGCACTCATAGGAGCAACATAGGAAATAAACGTTTGACCTTTCTTACCTTTGGTCACCAGTAAGCACTTGCTCTCTGTGCTTCTTGCCTGCATTACTTACTGTTTTGGCTTAAATACAAGATTCTGATGCCTACTGAGAATGCTGAGTGAACATTCACAATTCAGTAGTTCTTCTGTCTGGATTTTTCTCTTCTCTGGAAGATGCAGTGAAAAATGCCAAGCTTCTAAGAAGCTAACAATTACCTTTAATTATGCAGACCAGCTTTGGCTATGAATGAGAAAGAGATTTGGAGTCTATTGTTATTTCCTTTCATTTCTGAAAACAAAACAAGAAATGCTAATCAAGACATTTTATCCAACTGAGGCACAGTGTGTCTGAAGCAGTTCTGTTTTATTCCTAGCCATGGGAAACACCATAGATGTATCATACCAGAGTAGGATCTGCCTGAAGATTTGCTGGGAAGCTGACTCACCAAAGAGACTTCTCTGTAAAACAGAGCCAAGTTTTGACACTGAATAAGTTGATGTAACTGGATTAGGACATGGCCCAATGATTTTCAGGTTTGCACTGGGGAATACAGCTGTGACAGACTATCATTCTGAAAGAAACCCAGAAAATTAAATACACAGGAACAAATATAAATTTTATCTCTTGGGGCCAAAGAAAATAGAACAAGCCCTTGTCTGCTGTGTGTAAAGCAGAGGAAGAAGCCAGTGGCCGTCGAGCTGAGGGAAATGAGTTTGCAGGATCTAATTATCTGTTATTTGAGTCTGTAGTCGCTGAGATCGGAGTGAGCCTGTCGGGTTCAGCCCTGCCGTGCCATAGCTGCACACCATGGTCTCCTGAGCTCTGTGGGATCATTCTCTTGGCTCATCCCGAGGGCTGGTGGGGCAGGCTCAAAGCTGGGAGCCCTTTGGGCAGCGATGCTGCGATCACTAGTGCTCCTGGAGGAGCTGGCAGTGTCCACAGCAGCATTTTGGGACATTTTTGCTGGAGGTGTCCACAGCAGACATTAGGCACCTGTCTGTCATTTGACACCTGCTTCAGGCATCTTCAGAGGGAAGGGAGGAGGGAGCCAGCATGAAATGTGAAAAGCCTGCTGTAAGCCTGCCCTCACCCCCCAGAAAACAGCTGCCCCAGGGAGTGTGCCCGGGCTGAGTGAGGGTGGAAAGAGTCACCCTGAGAAATCAGCTCGCCAAACCCAACTGCTGAGTGAACAGCAGGAGCAGAAGTGGAGCTGTGGGAATAATTGTCTTTATGAGACCAGAGATAAGCCCTGTGGCAAGACTTACTAGAGAAGGGGTATGTGTGAGGCCTCTTAAGTGCCTGTGGTGCTGGGGTCAGTGATCCTGATTACCGCTGCTCTGGGTTCCACACAGGAGCTGGTGGGGCACAGGGATGAGCAGGAGGCAGATAGCCCATCCTGCACGGAAGGGCATGGCCCTACAGCCCTCTTGGGGCATCTCTGACTTCTCTCTGCAACAGGCAGAGATTGACACCACCAAAACAGGCCATTGATACAAACTGGCCTGTCCTCACAGCAGCTCCTTCCCTGCTATCTCAGCTCTTCATTGCAGAATGAACAGACACACTCCTAGTCCCATGGCCCTTCTTACGGAGTGTAAAGCCTCCCCTCTGTTTCAATAAACACACATGGCAAGGATTTGACAACAGAGACCATTGAAGTTGCTGGAGGGGCACTTCCATGGCCACTGAAGTGGACACCCTGTGGATGTGGTGAAAAGCCATCTTGGGACAGAGGTGTGAAGAAGCTGGAGAGGCTGAGTTTGAACAGGCTGTCCCTCCTGAGTGTAAGGGCTGAGAATTTTGCTGCTGTGCACGATCCACATTTGCAGAACAGAAAGAGTCTCTGTGGAAGGTGACTCAGCTTTGAAGATGGGGGTAGCTTATCACTGAGACAATGTATAAATAATAAGTAAGCAGGAACTTGCAGACCCTCCATTGAGGCATATTCCTGAGCACAGAGGAGGGAGATTGGGGCAGACAGCAGTCGGGAGAAAACAGCCTGATCAGCAGCAGTCATGTTTGAGCATCTAGGGGATAGATTGGGATATAGAGTCAAAGAGGGAACAGGGTCATTTCTTACAACATGAAAAACACATTTGAAGGAACTAGGAGTGAACACTGTCAGCAGACAGAGTTTAGGTTTAGTCTTTTTCCATTAAAAAAAAAGTATGATGGTTAATTTTCATTAAAAGGACTATAAAGATTGGAATCTCTGCTGTCGTAAAAATTATAGGTCTCTATGGTGCAATATTTTTTAAAAAGGCAAGCACTTGAGGGAGCAGGTGATACCTGCACAAACCACAGACCACAGCAGGGATAAAATACTTCCCAGTCATACCTGAGTGATGGGACACAGCACCCTGGCTGAACGCTGCCACCTCGGGAATTGGACTGTTTGGTATTTGTTGTGTTCTGTGCCAGAAGCTTCCCAAGCAATCCAGGAAGGATGCAGCCACCAACAGCACAGTTAAATCTTCTCAGGTCTCTTCTGCAGTCGTAGCACTGCAATAAATCTTGCTAATTATTTCACCGGAGTGTTGTCCTCTTCGTATGTAAGCTCAGATATTTATCTGTAGAGTTGCACATTTAGGTTATTTTGTAGTGGTGTTAAACTGAAAATAGAGTACATATTCTCCATAATTCCGGAGAGTCACAATGAACTGAAACAATTTGGAACCTGAAATCAGGTGCTGTGAGTTCTTTTTCTTCTGATAATAGAAATTCACTGTGTCAAGCTAAGCTGATAAAATGCTTCCATTTCAGATTGCTGCAAACAGGCAATTTGGGCAAGGAAGCAGTTGTACTTTGAACTCCTATTAGGAATAGAATTAGTTTTCAGCACTGTCAGATTAGCAAAAGCAGCACCTAAGGACCCATTTGTAATTTCTTATTTAGAGCAATTGCTGATCTGATGAACGAGACCTGTGTTCATTCTCTGAGGGAATACAGTCGTGGCCATGCTAGCATGTTAATGTCTAAGGCACAGTGAGCAGTGCAAGCCCCAAAACACAATATAATCCTTTATGGAGGCAGTTCTCATCTTTATCCCTGAAGGAGTTCTCAGCTTCGTCACTCCCCCTTAACCTACATGGTTGTGTTTCTTAGCTTTATACAGAATCCCGTATTTTTTCATTCTAGAGTACTTCAAGTTAATACAAAAATCCACCTAAAATATTAATTTGAGCCTGGAAATAGATAGTATGTTTCTTCTCAACTCCCACTTTAGGGAATTTAAGTGGTCAATTTTCAGACAAAATTCTGTGCCTTTAAAGTAACGAGCATCAAAGACTGTTTTTAAGATGCTGAAAGACACTGAAAATGTTCAGGTAGTTGGCTTTGGATGATTTAATACTTGGCTTAATTTAAATCCGGGAAAGACTGAACCAACGCGTATCTTAGGAGGTAATTGCTTTGAGCAAGTGGAAAATACCGTCTCGTCTTTATTCAAAGGATTGTCTGTGGCAATTAGGATACAACATTATTTTGGCCTTACTGTGGACTGCTGAGTGACCATGGAGGAAAAAATCACATCTTCTTGTGGTCGCAGTTAGAAAAAAATACCCACTTTTGTTTTCCCGATGAATATTTGGCTACTAAAGATCACAGTGCTCGTGGTAAACACCCCCAAGGCAACAAGTGCAGGGGAGCTGTGTGTGTAACCACCCCACAGTGCCCATATAAAGCCCAGCTTTGACACAGTGAGGTTTTTCTTTCATTATGAAAATTGTTTACTATTACCTTGTATTAGACTGGCTTGCTGTTTGCTTTTGGGAAGTCTGATGCTGGAAATAGATACCCGTGTTTGTCAGCAGAATATGTTAGACAAACTCCCATGCGTGGAGGACAGGAGCTACACTGCTCCTGTTGTGCCACGTTGGGTAAGTGGCTGGTGTGCTTTGTATGTCTGTTGCTCAGAATTGGGCAGGGAACTGGTGGATTCCCCCAGGAATGATGGAAATTTCCTTTGTAAGTGTCCGGGCTGGTGAGGAGGGGATGTGCAGACACTGCACACCCGCTCAGCCCTCGCCTCAGCGCACTCTGCTTTGCTTCTGTACAACAAAGTCAGGTGCAGAGGGCAATAAAAGTCTGTTTGCTGCTCTGTAGGGAACAAGCCAGGAGCGCTGAGCTAAATAGAGGGTTTGGTAGTTACTTTGGCAGTTTTACGTAGAGCCTTGTGAGAGAAAACTGAGCTGGAGTAAAGCAGAACACACCACAGTGCTTTGCAGTGTATGCCAACAGCGCTGAAAGCTTTTCAGTTCTGCATAGACAGAGGAGAACAGGGACGGGGTTTTTGCTTTATCTAATACCTTCATCCTTCAGCTACATCAGACTAAATCAAAACAGGAGAGCTGGTCCAGAAATGAGCCCCCCAGCCTAGGTAGTGAGACTCTTAGAAGTGGTTCTCTGCTTCACTTAAGATGTCCTTTGTGATTTTAGGGACACAGCAGAGGCTCTGAGCCAGAAAAGCCATGGGGCAGCTAATCCCATTTATCTCAGTGGCAGGTCCCTAAATATCTCTGATGTTCTGAGCCCGAGACTGTAATAGGACTTTCCCAGCTCCCACAGGTATTACAAAGATAGATAGACTAGGGAGGTGCTCACATCCTTGAGTAACAACAGCCATGGAAGTACCTTGAATGCACTTTATTATGCATGGAAGGAGTAGGATAGAGGCAAGATAACATTACGTGTTAAAAACAGTGTTTGGCTCTATTAAAGAGGAGCAGTTGAGAATTAAGCAATACCCAGGAGAAATCCATTTTTGTAGACAAATCTTTATCTCGGCTTTCTTTCCTCTCATTTCTCTTTATTCCAAAATGAAATAAGTGACTTCCTTTTCAGAAAGCCCTGAACCCAGAAATTAGACTAAAAACTTGCCTGCACATAATGAGGGAGATGCCAAAGTACATCATCATAACTCTGAGAGGTAATTTCCAGAGCTAGATGGCCCTACATTTGCAAATGTTCATCCATCAAAGCCGTTCACTTGTTCACTTTCTGCACTTCCCAGGACTTCCTGGGTTACTGGAACTTCACAGCACAGAAATTGGTTCTACTCTGCCTAATTTCAGGGCAGCATAACAGAGCTGATGTACTCAGCAGTGTCATTGCTCAGTGCTCTGCACTCCCACCAAAATCAATGGATATTTGAAGGAGGCTCAGGATGGCCCAAGCTAGAAACAGTAATGACCATTAAAAGATGTTTCCCAGGCTTTGAAGCGCTTGCAGTGATGGTATTTCCAAATGGATTTCACTCGACATAAGCATGCTGGGAAGATGAAACTGCAAATTTCTAGGAATTACAGCTTTCTATGTGCCTAACATTTTAAAGTTATTTTGGGTTAAAAGGACGACAAATTTACGCATTAGGAAGGAAGCTGTACACAGCCAGGCCTCTTTACCTAGCAGTGCTTCATGGGACACTTCTCTGTTTTGTTTCCATGTACTCTGAGAAATAATAAAATGAAGAAGACACGGAATTTAGCATTAATTCTGGAAACAAAACAAGGGCACTTCCATATTTTCATGTACATTTACTTTTTGTGGCTCTTCAGACCGATGTAAATTCTATACAGTTCTATCACACTAGTGCCTTATAAAATGGAGTTTTATGCAAAGACTTGCAAAGCTTCCACAGCACAGGCTATATAGACTTTTCTTAATAGATGCAGAAATCAAGCCACAGTGAAGGTGTCAAAAAATAGCCCTTGAAATATTTCCTCTTCCAGCTTCGAAAGTAATAACATTTCCACTGCTGCTAAGCCTGAGCCTGGCAAATATTTTTCTGTCATTAAAATAAGCATTTCCCAGTGCTATTTCCTTCCTGTCACCGTGAGTATTGGGCTATAATTCTCCTGCTGCTTCTTTGCTTTGTGAGCGGGTGGAGGAGTCTAGACGGGACGTGGTGTGGAAGGCGCGCCCTCAGCGCTGCCGTCCTGGGAGCGGATGGGTTTGCTGCAGGCAGCTTGGTGCTGGTATCTCCTTCCCTGCTCATTTGAGGTTCCCTATCTCTGCTTTTGCAAACAGGCCCTTGGAGCCAGTGAGAATAGTTGTGTGCTTGAGGCAAACAAGATTTGACCTTAGAATAACATAACAGCAAATATACGGGTTCAGATTGGTGCCTTGGTGCGTGGAAGTGCCAAGAAGGACCTGCAGCAATTAGTTGCTCACGGATTAGAAATTTTATGCTCTGCAGCCCTCATTGTAATCCCATTTATTCTTTCACATATTTCAGGAGAGGTACCATTTAGTTTACATTAGCATGAATGATGAGTGCTAATCTGAGATGACAGAGCAATTTAAAACTGGCAGGAAGTTGCTGAGGTAATATCTAAAATATGAAATGTCTCATTCGTTAGGAGAGGTGAAGATGACGAGCTTGACTGCACCCTCTCTCAAACTGGTTTTATGCCAAGGCTGTAGAGCTGGCTTCAGTTCAGATTAGAGTCAAGGTCCAAATATCACCTTCTTCACAGTAGCTCAGCAAAGTGGGTATGGAACCAAGTGCTGTATAAATGTCAGCAAAAATCAAGCAAAAAATGTTAATAGGGACTTCACCCTTTCTTCTCCTAGTGACAGGTAGGATAATTTAGAGTGATCCAAGAAAAATTAGTTCTCTTAAGCAAGGCAGTGTGCTTCCTATCTTCAGAGAAAAGGAATGACAGCTGTCCTTCTCCTTGAAAGCACAAGTGGCACTGTGGCACAGCTGGCATAATTCAGATTTTTAGGAGGATGTGCAACTTTTTTCATTACAGGCTCCGCTAAATGATCTTGGCCAGAAATATATGACCAGATGGCATTAGAGCTGCTTTTCCTATAAGATTACAAAGTGCCACTGTTCACAATCTCAGCAGCTGAGAGATTATAAATTGCTAGTGCGGGCGGTCATTGCTTTTTCAAGCTCATTTTCTTGGTGCACAGGGAGTCTTTAGGTTTTTCGTCGTCATACCTTCATCTTAAATATGTCAGGCTTTATTAGTTCCCTGCTTTAGCTCTCAAACCCCACCTCTTCTTTGTTGTGAAATTAGTGTGATGTTGTATCCTCATCCTTTGCTCTTTCTCGTGCTCCATCCGTGGTCCCTGACCGCAGGGTGCTCTTCTGACCTGGGAACTGACTTGGGCAGGTGTGTTCAGACATCTCCCCCTGAGAAACAGGCTGTGGTGTTCCTGAGTGACATATGTGCTGCTGAGGAGGTAGAAGTGCTTTTCTTGCTGTTCTGTTCTGGTCTTTGTTCATCTTGGGTGCGAGGGTGTCCTGCCAAAGGAATAGCAACCTGCTCTGGAGCCAGGAGAGGAGCGAGTGGGACTGGGGACGTACCTGAGCAGAGAGTGGTGACAGGAAGAGATGCTCACTAATCCTGGGTAGTTTCTGGGCAAGAGGAGGCAGCAGTGGGGAGTGAACCTCGCTGAATAGTATTTTTCAGATCATCTTTGAGTATCAGCTGTTATTTTAGTAGGCAGAGCTATCAAATGAGCCCAGCCTGTCCACATAAGATGTGGATCTTTGTAAGACTATGAAAGGCAAGGATGACAAACCTTTATTGTAGACTCCCAGCAATGACCATTTTTTTGAAAGTCAGCTCCAGAAGTGTAGCATGATCCCAGAGAATCAAAGAACCTCATGGGGCGAGTGAAGAATGACCTATGGATGCAACCTGTACTTTGGAGGGATGCCCACTGCCCCTCTGCGCTTCCAGTGGCATTCCAAATGACATTTGAGATTTTCTATGGTGGGTGACGCAATTAGTTTGTCTTAAGGTTTAAGAGCATCAGTATTTTGCAAGTGCAACATTTGAAAATATCTGCCTCTGCTGGAATCCTTTGAAATGGAAATGAAAAACACTTTGGTTGCTGGTCCACCAACCTCTTTTTAAGTACAGAACTCACTGAGTCTTAAGAAAATGGGTTTAGAGGATCTGAAACAGGTTTCTCATTAAGCATTCCAAAGAATGTTTTTCAGATATGTATTAAAAGACATCCTCTATCTATATACACATTTATTTATTGCCTGTAATTTTCTCTGCACCATAACTCTGCTTGCACAGTGCAGCTGGGCATAAATCTCATTTTTAGGAGCACTGCTCATGTTATGTTTCTTGACTTTCTATAATAACAAGAAATGGGATGCTTTGAGATCATCTAAACAAAGCTGTGTGCAATATAATAACATCTAGAGGAGTTACAAAGGGACCATTAAAGCTGGGGGACCCAATGACTGAAGGCTGGTGGTCACTGTGATGTGAAGGTGACCTGAGCTGGAAATCAGTTGCAGTTGTGCTGGCCCAAATGCTCACTGGAGTTGCAGAGTGCGGTACAAGGATCCCAGTGTGAAAGGGGATCAGCCTGGCCAGCATTCAGGAGAAGGTACTGTCCTGTCCAGCCCACAGCTGCCTCTCCTCAACCCAGCCGGTATCAAGGGAAGGATGGACTGGAGGGAGGAACAGTTTCCCACAGAGGGAGCAGGTCAGTGAGAAGGGGCTCTGGAGCCTGGTTAGACCAGAGTCAGGGTGGGCAGAGATGTTGTAGATGGGGGTGTAAGAATCTGTTCAGAGATGGAGCCAGGAAACAGGCACGAGTGACTCCAGAGTCACAGTCAAGGAAGTAGGTGCTGCACGTTTTATCATTATTGCTTTATTATTGTTGTTGCTGCTGTTGTTGTTGCTATTATTATCATTACTATTTTTTTTTTATTGCTCTGAGCACTGCTGTGCAGTAACACACTGTTCTGTGTTCTGGGCAAGAGGGGAATGCCAGACTCTGGAGGGGGTCTGGCCCATGTCTTCACCCGTGCTGGCTCCGTGTGTGACCTAAGGCAGATTCTAAGCAGAGAGAAGAAAAGCAGCCTTTAAATTTGCAAACAGTGATTAATTCTAGCTGTATTTGAACAGATTATGGATGGAGAAGGAATCAAAGCTGGGATTAGAGGCTTAGCAAGCATGAGCACATCCTTGGGCAGCTACTGCTCTCTTACAACTCAGTTGCACTCGAATGTCAGTGTGCTGCTGTAATGCCATTGTCCCAGGGAACCTGCAGAAGTCCCAGTGGCTGTACCCAGTAAAAAATCATCCTGGTGCTCCTGCCTTCCTGATGCTCTCTCGTGGCTGCTGGAGCCAGACTTGTTTATTTCCTGATTAGCTCCTGGATTACATTTTATTATCCTCACCATGTTAGGCTGATATTTGCCTGCTGTTGAATGTGGAGGATTGTAATTTTGTGCACAGGTGAAATTTCAAAAGGCTGGAAAAGTTCCTTGTTGAGGTGACGTTTCTTGGCTGTGCCTGTAGTCACGGGCCTGCTGCATCTTTGCAGGAATATTTCTTGCATTACCTTCAGAGCTGATCTCTCCAGTATTAACTTGGAAAGTTGTGGCCTCTTTCTCCTGGACTCTGAGTGCCTTTTTCTATTCCAGTGATGATCTACTGACAAATCACCAGGACGGGCAAGGTCTGTCTTTCAGGACATCCCTTGGAGCAGCCTCTGTTACTGAAATGCTGTGGCAGTGCTGCCTGGCCAGGGCCATGTGGCTGCTGTGTCAGAAAGCACACAAGCCACTTTCTGGGGGCACATTTCTGGATTTGGCACATGGGCATTAATTGCTTCCCAACCCAATATTTTTTAGGGTTTAGAGGTTTCCAGGCTTCATTTGCCTCCTACCTTCATTTTAAGAAAATTGATAATTGTCACACTGGTCTTTGTTCTTTGCAAATAGCTCTTTATCAGAAAAGTATTAACAAAAACTTATTAAAAGCAGTTTGCTTTATGAGGTACTTGCCAATTAATGTTCTGTGTGTATGTATTTTTACATTTGAAGAATATTAGCACTCAGTGTCTCTTGAGCTGTACAGCATCTCTCTGAAGTCGGCCTGAGCGTTTTAAAACATTACTTAAATAGGATCAAGCATCTTGAAAATAAGATTTGTTGTAAGCTTTCTATTGTTCCCTCCCATACCCTTGCATGTCTGTTTTTCAAGCATCACTTTATAATCTGCACTAAGCTCTAAAGGATGCTTAGTTGTTATGGTTTGACTTAATATAATCTAAAAATGGCTAGCAATAAATCCAATAATTTCCATGTAAAGGAAACGTAGGATTGGACTGGTGGAACTATTATACCGCACTCAGGGGAAGAGCCAATAAATCCAATATATTTGTTCAACTCCAAAATATCCACCTTAATTTGGTGCAAGGGGGGAAATTAAAAAGCACAAGCCTGTATTTTGAAGTACGGTACAGCAGCTGTGGGAACCATGTCTTGCATTTCTGAGAGCGGGGAAGGCCGAGAGGAGTGGGATTTGATGAGATTAATACTGTGCCAGGGGTGGGGAAAGCTGAAGGGAAGACAGAGCTGTCTCCTGAAGGCTGTTGATCTCTGCTCTGGGCTCCTGGCCAGAGTAGCTGTCCGCTGAAATGACTGTAATTTCCTGAATTATACAGAGCCAAACTTCCATTTTTGAAAAGGACAAATTGGGCCATAGGACAATCACTTGTCTTTACAGCTCATGACAAAGTGCTCCCAACTTAGAGGTTGGCCTCACCTTTCCTTGATTTTATAGAGCTCTTATTGGCAAGTACTAGTCTTGTTATGGTTTAATCAATATTAATCTCAGTTGGAAGGATACTTCTGGTTGCTAATTGAGATCAGGTTCAATTCCATCTCGTCATATTTGCTGTATAATTATTAGCTGCTTTACATCATGTCAAAAGAGCCCTGGCTAATAGCATTGGTATGACATTCCCATATGCCAGCACAATGCACAGCACAGAAAAAGCTTTCCTGAGCTTGTTGCTTGTCTCTGCTCAGGGTATAATTCTCTGAAGTTCTCCAAACTGTGGAAAGGTTCACAAAACCTAGCAGCAGCTCTCCTGGTTCTGCTCAGCATATGTTGGTCCTCTCTCATTTTTAGTTTAGTTCTTCTAAACACCTAAACATGAAGATAGGGCTGGATATTTCTGGTATGTGTTAAAAAATTACACCCTTTTCTGCGTGTTTCCCTTGAATGAGAAAGAATTTACTGTAGGAGGAAAGAAGAGTGGCCAACAGCACCTCTAAAATGCCTTTGATGAGAGAACTGTAAGAAATAATACCCATGTGAAACCATTTTCCCTGTCCTTTGAGAAAGACAAGGCCCAGTGGGGATGGCACTGACCAGCTCTGTGCACGGCACATGCGGCAGAGATCACCCACGCTGCCCTTACCCTGTCCCCAGTGACCATCTGTGTATCCCAGGCCACTTCATTGCGCACAGGTGCTTCTAAGGCATTTTGGTCTGTGTCAGGAACGTCTGTTCCCTGGGCTGCACACGCACTCCACTGCGGGATCTGCTCCCCTGTCCCCACCCTGTCCCAGCTCTGGCACTGCGGCATTTCTCAGGATCGCTGCCTTTGTGCGGATGGTTCCAACCCCTACACTGGCTGTGGGAAGTGGGAACATGCAGCAGAAAGCAGCTGTGCTGGCAGGGCCTGGGCATCGAGCAGGCAGCTGAGGAAAGCCCAGCTGGAAAGGCTGGCCCCAGGAAAGCTGCTCCCCACATAGCTTTGTGTCTTTGTGACGGGGTTTGCTTGGAAATACAACACTAAACTTACTAAGCTGCTGTTCCTGGCACCAGTTTCTGATGTTGGTGGGACCACTTCAGCCCCAGGAGATCAGGACCATGCCTGGGAACAGGATGGGAGGGAGGAGTGGATGGTGGTTGTGTCTATACAGGGATTGATGCCCTTGACTGAAGTGTGCAGTGTTCCCATAGGAAAGGGAGTTGGGTCTGGGAACTACAGGAGTTGGAGAAGAACATAACTGTTCCCTCCATTCTTGCTCAGTGTCCCGCTGACAGTGAATGGCCTTTTGCAGGTCAAAAAAAAAAAAAAAAAAGGGAGCAAACATCAGTGCACTGAATGGTTTCAGTGAAAATCAGAACGTTTTGACAAGAGTGGGATTTATTGGTTCCCCTCTTTGGTGCAGCTGCCTAACTGGGGTTGTGCCAAGTGCCAAATGTGGCCTCTAACAGGTTGGCTCCAGCCAAAATGGCTGAGGCTGACCCAAAGAAAGGAGCAGAACTTCCCATCTGTACAGACTTGGATGCAGCTGGAGGTCTGCAGGAGCCTCGGGACGTGGTGGGTGAAGCAGGGTGAGAGTGCCAGGGCGGGGCAGCAGCTGGGGCAGCTTTTGGGTGGGAGGGCATCTCCCGAGTGCCACAGACAGCGGTGCTGGGGGTGGGTTTGATGTTCAAAGAACTCCTGGGGAACCTCGCTGCAGAGCAATCTGGCCACAGTTTGGAGATGCATATGGGTATTTTTAGAGCTTATATTGCAACATGTGCAAATTTATTAGAGCTTGTTAATTAAAATTACTGTGGTGAGTGCTCGTTACTATATCTGACCAAACAGCCTGCACAGACAGTTAAAAGAAAAACCACCAAACCCCACGTTAGAATAAATGCAGGTTAGTAACTAAAATGGGGTATCTAAAAATAGCCACACTGCAAATAAATTTAGGCCTTTATGTGGTGCAGTTGCTGCTTTTTCCTGCCTTTCGTTTTATGAGTTTCTTTAAAGATTTTCTGGTTTCTTCTTTGTCATATATATTTTTTTTATTCATATGTCCAGAATCCATTTTTATGTCCGTGATATTGATCCAGATGTACAGCACACAGCATTGATTTCTGCTTGTATGTAATACATACACGTTACCAATGGCATCCACCTCTGGCAATAGTGAGAACCTGGCTGACTGTGGTCTGCAGAAGGATAGGAGTGATTTTCTAGGATCCAGTCTAGGTGTAGTAAGGGCTGCAGAGTGTAGAGTGAGATTTAGCTCAGCAGTGTGCAGTATTTTGAGTATCACAGCGAGTTTCTGAGTAGATCTACATGAAAAACAAAAGAGGGTGGAAAATTTAAACTGTGAAAAATAAGGAAGAGAATGTAAATGGATAAGAGCATCAGGACAAAGAAATGGCATTGCAGAAGAAGCTTAGAAAACGAAAGAGAGTGTAAAGAGGCCAAAGGATCCTCCCCCCAGCATCCTCCCAGCCCTCAAGTGTTTCTGTCTCTTGGCTCTTTTCTGCAGCAGGGCACGAGGAGTTTTTAAGATGAGATCCAGACCCATCGCTCCAGCATGACCAGACTAAGAGGCAAGGGACAGATTTTTGCATGGCTGGGCTGGACTCACCCTTCCTGTGGTGGGGATTTCAGCTGTAGCTGGTAGAGCAGACTGTTTTTACTCCTGAAATTAATAAGGGTGGCTTAGTCCTCTCTACCTTCTAGTTACTGATTATTGTCACCACTTTTTTTCTGTCAAAAGAGCTGTTTGGAGACAGTTCCCTGTTGGTTTGACAGGCTGCACACAAGTTATCATCTTTATGTACTTCTTTACCAGTCAAACCTCAGGCCAGGCAGGGCACCAGCATCGGGCTGGCAGAGCTGCAGCTGCTCATTTACCTTCTTCAGAATCTGTACAACATTCACAGTTTTCTTGGTCTGAAATTTGTCCAGTGTTTTATGGGTTACTAAAAGTAACTATAAAAGTTACAGCAGTTTTAGCACTTGCAGATACTGAGTAGCTGAAGGTTTGGGATTTTTTAAATGTGCTATTTCAGTTGTTACTGCTTTACTGCTGGAATGAGAAATTTGGTCATCACCCTGTGATAACACTGCATTCATCTGAATCTTTTCTAAATAGTGAGGAAATATAATTATTCTCCCCCTTGTGTTATCCTTGGCAAGTCTGCTAGTTCTGCAGAGAAATAGCTCCATGTTCATTGTAAAGGCTCTTTGCAGTATCCTTAACTTTTTTCTTAATATTCTTCCCCTTGTCCGTTTTGCTTCTGGCCCTGGAGTCCCCTCCTTGCTTTACTCTGTGCTGGAGCATAGGTATGTCTGGGCTATGGAGTATTCCTCAGAGCCTCTGCAGAAACACCACTTTGGCACCGCTGTTCTGTTCAGGTTATGTTCTTCTACAGGAAGTCCATGGTAATTAGTATTTTTAATAAGCAACCACACAGAGGAGACAAGAAAGGAAATTTCTCACTACCAGCTTCGAGGAGGAGCAGAGATGGTTTTCTAGGGTCTCTCCCACCCCGAGGTAGTGCTGCATTTTGACCTGAGCTTTGAAGTCTGTTCTGTCAGATGTTTTGGGTTCTGGAGCACAGAGATGTGATGCTGACAGGCTGCGTCACTGGCTGTGCGTGACACGCCTTGAAAACACCTCCGGGATGACATTCCTGGGCGAGCCCTCCTGCCTGACAGGAGGAGAGGCTGCTGTGCCCTGCAGAAAGCCCCTGGTACTCAAGCAGGGAGATGGGAAGTGCCCCTCTGCTTTTAAGGCACGCGTGAAGTATCACACAAGGTTTCACTGTTCTCGTGGTGTCAGAAGTTAAAACAAGCCCAAACCAAAGCCTCCAGGACTGCATGGCCACAGAACCTGGGAGAGGTATGGCTATAAATACCAGCTCTGTGGAGAAGCTCAGCACTGCTTCACAGGAGGAGCTGGGTGGGGAGGTGCTGCGAGCGCAGGTGGTCCTTGGCAAGTGTTTGTCTTGAAGAACTGGGACCTCTGGAATGAAAATACGAGAAGTGTCTGAAAGGATATGACACACAGGCCTGTCTTGCAGCTATGGAGTGTTTAAAATTCCTTATTTCTTACAGTACCCAGACACGTGCCAGACGTTTCACAACATGTGGTGATGCTGTGCTGCCTTAACTGGAAGATCACGCTGCAGCAGTACAGAAGAAGAGGCTGGACACAAGAGAAACAATGGGTGTCTGTCAGATAACCTGGTAGCTCACTGGAACTCCACATAGGCATGTGCGCAGCAGGGAGTATGTTTTCAAAGAAATAAAATGATTTGCAGAGCAATGGGAGAGGGAGGAGAAGAGGGCGGAGGAAGGGAGCAGTGGGGGAAGAAAGCACGAGAGGAACAAACATTGCTTTGAGGGTTTGTGCTTTATGCCTTCTGCGGGGTTTTCTACATTGCCTTCAGGCAGTTCAGGATGTGCAAGAGAAATCGGGAGATCAGAAGTGGTTGGATAAAAGTCTGCTCAGCCTCCTTCATCGTTAAGCACACTCTCCTTGTTGGAGATGAAAAACAAACATTGGGTGCACAACCTGCTGTTTACACGTGTGGTGGATCTGTTCACACAGGGCTCTTCTCGCAGCCACAGAAAAGGCTTTTATTCATGGCTTCTTTTTGAGATATTTTCACGGAAAGGATAAACGTGCAATCTGAGTAGGGCTGAGCGAATTACTTGGGAGCACAGGCCTGGAAGGGCTGGGTCTTTGGGATAGCAGATGGCTCTTACAGCAGCACAGGGTTTCTGGGAGCAGTGCAGACCAGCCCTGAGGCAGGAAGGAGCTGTGGGTGCTGCAGGCAGCCCTGTGCCTGTGTGGAGAGGCAGGGACAGCCAGGGGCACCCTGCCCATGCAATGAGCCCTGGGGGAGTGCAGCTCTGAGCTCTACAGCAGGGTATTTCCAGGATCACTGGATGCCTGTGTGCACTGTCCCGGCCCCATCCTGGGACTGTGTTGTGTCTTGAAGCAAACAGAGACGGTGTTATGATGCAACTGGTGGGCTTTAGAAGTTGAAATAGTTTCCTGTTGCAGTATTTCAGAGCACAGACTCGATCCTTGTGTGGTGGTGTGTTTGGAGGAGCTCGGTGTGTGCCAGGCACAGGTGTCCTGTGCAAGTGCTCCAGTGATGGGTAGGACTTCCAGAGATGTGCTGTAAATATACCCTAAAATTTAGAGCTACTTATCAAAAACAATTCAGAAATAAGGAAGTTTAGATGTAGACAGTGTTCCCTTCAGCTATGTCAGCATTGTGTCAGTACTTCATGGGCTGGGAAGCATTTGCCATCACTGAGTATTAGTGTTCCACAGCAGCCTTTCATTGTCAGATGGATTTTCAATCTTTATTCACTGTTCTGATCATGTTTCCTGTTCATGCCCTTCATCATGTTGTCTCTTGAAGAAGAAATCTCAAGATTACATGTATTTTCAGAGTTAAAAAAATTACTAGTAGCTGGAAATGCAATGCTGATTTCATTTTCCAGCCCGGTGGGACATCAGACAAGTAGGTCTGAGGAACTTTTGCTGACACGAGGCTGGATCTGACAAGCCTGGAGTAACCTGGTGCATGCAGCCTGCAGGCAGGTACAGCCCAGGGCTGGTTTGTCAGGAGTGTTTGTTCCCTTTAGCTGCCCACTTGGGAAGTAAGCTCCTTGAAGCCTGTGAACGCTGCTTTTTGGTGGCCATTTGACGACAGGCATGAATTTATGGAATATTACAGTGAACATGGGGAAAAATCTGCATCAGTGTTCTGTAAACACATGTGTCTTTTCAGCTGCAAATGAAACATTACAAATTTAATTGCAAATTAAACACATGGGCCAAAAGGCAGTGTTGTTCTTTGGAAGCGGTGCCAGGAGCTGTGGGTTGTTTCCATCCCTGCTGGCTGGGCTGCCTGCTGGGGCTGCAAGGCTCCACTGCTGTTTCTCGGGAGCTGGGAGCATCCTCAGGAATGTGCTTGACCCAAACCCAAAATGGAGTGGTTGGCATGAGGGAACTGAACTGTGGGTCCCTCTCACAGGCTGTCTAGGCTGAAATATCTCAGGTTCAGTCCCTCCCTGGAAAATGAGACTTTTGGCAAAATGCTTTTCTTAAAAACATTTTCCCAGTCGTACAAGTATCCATAGAAAATGTTTATCATCCTTTCCTGTTTCAAAGCAATTTGCCAATTAAAGTAATCCATGCTTGTTATTTAATAGAAGATAATTGTCACACCAGCCCTAGGCAACATACCCACAGACTGTCTTTAATGGCAATATTTAGTTGTGTCCTCTTAGTTATAAACTAAATAATTTTTCTTTGTTATTATAATGATTAACAATACAACAAATTTCAATTATGACAGCAAATCATTACAGTATATTAAGATAAAATCAAACTAAAACGTGTTGTAAATAAGAATCCATAACTTTGCAGAATTGCATGCGTAATACGTTACTGGATTTTTCCCTTAGTCCCATGGCAAAAGGAGCGAGATCTTATTAAATGTCTTTTTGCTTTTGAAAACTTAAAGTTCACGTTCCTTTCATTTTTCACTAATAAATTCAAGATGTCCATATTAGTTTAACCCGAAATTAATTTGGTTTATTGCTGAAACTGAAATTCCCCTGTGAACGTCTCCGTGGATTAGATATATGTTGGTTATATTCTTCTATGATTAAGTTTTTATTGATTTTTTTTTAAAGTCAGTCAGTTTATGTATGTTACTCCTCATTGCCCACCAATATTCTGCTGTACTGCCCTTGACGTGTCAAAAAGGATGATATGTATTTAATTTACTTGGTTTCTTGAGAAATTATTAATCGCTGTTTAATACCCTCGAAGGTATGCTAACTTGGGCACTAAAATAGCTGGTGTTTTGTACAGCAGGATTCGGTGCTGCTCATCTGCCGCACAGACATTGTAGCCTTTTCTTTCCTTGTCCACTTTATAAAGTGCAGCCCAGAGCAGGGGTTCTGCTATTCTTTGGTGGTGCTGCTGCATCGGGACAGGACACGGGGCTGTCTGATCAGGGCTGATGCCTTGGAAGGGCTGCCTAAAACACAGGCCAGACAAAATTAAGAGAGTAAAATGGGTATTTATTGAAGGGCTTTCAATAGATACACCTTGGGCAGTCAGAGCCCTCTCAGGGAGAGGCTACAGCCAAGATGGACGACAGGTCATGAGTTTTCTACACTTTTATCAGTTTTGATTAATTTACATATCAGGGTTAATCTTTTATTTATAGCTTCAGGTAATGAAGTCATTTACCCCAAGTTTACTCTCCCCCCTGCTCTGTTGTGTACATCCCTGAGGCAGTGAGGTGACCTTGAGTTCCAGGCCTAGAGAGGATTTGTTATGTCTGACCAGGATGGGAGAACAGGAGCTCACAGACCATATGGAGTTTTAGAGCTACACACTAAAGCAGTACAGGGTCTGAAAAATATAAAAGTTAAATCTTAAGGCATCAGGGCAGGCTCTGGCTGTCCATCCTCCAGTTATGTTTGGGCCGTGCTAGGAAGGGATTTGAAACACTGGCCAGCGTTCAGCTCAGTAGAAAGAATTCCCATTTTTGTAGATAACTCTTAAAGTAAGCAATGGTCAGGCTTTTGGAAGGGGAAAATAATTACTGTTACTGTTATAAATGTATTTTGTTGATGAGGTGCTGAAATCCAGAGCCGCAGAAGCTGGATCAAGTTTAGGAGATTTTGAAGGAGCGACCCATCACAGTGTTGTGTACTTAAACACAAGAAATACCAGACGGAGTCAGACTTTTCTCTGTGTTTGATTTAGATAATCCCTATTTGTCTCCACAGACTGAAATTATTTTCTTCCCAAGCATGTGAAATACCTAAATTATTTTTATCCATTGTGTCATGACTCAGTAGCAAGAACTTTCAGATCGCTTCTTTTCATCCCCACCCAGCAAAACTCCCTGCTTTGCTCCAGCACAGGGCCAGGCAAAAAGGCTTTAATCATAATAGGGTCACACCTTGAATTTTGCAGAAGTCGAACAGCTGCATTTCTGGCCTTGCTGCCTGTGTCACACAGCATGAGCCCACACCCTCTGAACATAGGGCACTTTTTGGGTTGGGTGGTGGTTTTTGGGGGTGGTGGTTTGTTTAGGGTTTTTATTCCCACTGGAGGATGATGTCAGAAAAATTCAGTTACTTGAGCAGATCAGTGATCTTAATCATCTTCATCACATTAAATGATTCAGAGGGAGGGGGGCTGTGTCCAAAAGTACAACAAAATCCATTTGGCTGGGAAGAATGAATATTAGAAATGCAGATATTGTTTTCCTATGATTTGAAGGTCATTTTCACACTGCGTGGAGATTTCCAAATGCACCCATGTATAACGTGCCGCCTGTTAGCATTTTGCTGTCGTAACTTTATATTGATTGTCCTCTGCAAAGATTTTTAATAACAGCAGTAACGTAAATTCATTTAATGTGAATAGAGGCTAATTAAGAACAAATGTGCTGGTTCTGTTAGGAAGTTATTTATTACTAATTATGTACCCTTCATCTGTGACTTGCTATAAATACTTCTGTGTGAGCTGATGCTCTAAAAAGGCTGGTCCTACCTGTAGGTGTGTGGGCTGCCTGGCCTGCAAGGCAGCCAGGCCCTGCCGAGGAGGAGGAGGAGGAAGAAGAGGGCACTGGCTGTGGCTGGGGCAGCCCAGTGCCTGGGTGGGAGTGGGAGTGTCTGCCAGAGGAATCCAGCTCCACTGGGAGAACTGGGGGAAGCTCCAATTTGAGCCAGGAACCCTTTTGCAAACTTTCACATCCTTTGGCACTGTGAACCCCTGGGAAATGTGCAAAGATGTGCCTCAGCCCACCCTGAATACCACCAGGTGACCCCCAGAGTGGCTGAGTTTCGAAATCGTGACACTTCAGCTGTTTTCTCTCTGTGAGTCCTTTGCACTGCTTAGAAAGAGGGGTTGATTTGCAACAGGTGGATGCAGAAGAGAATTTTAAAATGTGCCCATTTGAGCATTTGCAGTAGCGTTAGCATCTCCCTGTGCATCAAGGGACACTCTGCTTGACAAGCCGTGCTGAGGAGCCCTGGCATCAGGCAGTTCAGAGGCTGAGAGAAGCACCCAACAGCACCATGTGCAGGCAGGACCACCCCTGGTGCTCCATGGCAGGGGAACAGGGCAGTGGTTCCTGTTTGCAGGGGTTGGGACACGGCTTCCCAGCAGCACAAGACCCGTGTTGCCCACCCTCGCACAGCTCAGGCTGTGGTATCACAGAGAACCCTGAAATACAGAGTCTAAATCCAAGCAGCGGCTCTTACCTCTCATCCCCTTTCCTTTGGAAAGCTGCTGTGCCAATGGGGCCGGCCCTGACAGAAGTGCCATTACCTGGTGGTGCTGCTTCTCCACCTTTCACTGAGCTATGGGAAAGCCCCAAAATTTTATCAGACCTTCTCATCCAACTCAGGCAAATGAAACTCTCTCCTGCTGCTGCAGAGACTGGCATTCCTTGGAGTTTATGGTACAGAGCAGCAGTTGTTACTTGCAAACAGCTTGTGATAAAGCTCATAAAATGAAAAGAGCCTGTGAAAATCATTAGGGTCCTTCAAATAAAAGGTTGGTACTTAAGAAGAATCAGTAATTAAATAATTGACTACTGTTTCCTTGCCTGTAACATGCATAACCATCCCATATCGCAAATTATTAACTCAAACCAGATTTTATAAGGGAATAAAATCCCTTGTTTAGCTTTTCTTATTAATACGCTTCTGTTCTTGGGAAGTGATGTGTTATTACAACATTGCCTTTTGCAATCAACTTCTGTATATTTGCTTAGAGAGGAGAGATCGTATTTTGCTGTTCAAGACATGATTTAGCCTAATCTCTGTCCTACCTGCTCCAGGATTTCCCACTGCAATGGGGAGTATTGCATTTCATGCTGGGGGAAGCACCCCCAGCAGCCTCAGCAGCTGAGGGGAGCTGGTTCACCAGATGGATTCTTGAGCCTTTCCCACCACAGCTGTATTGACAAGAAATTAAGTTTGGGTTTAACAATGCTGTTCTGTTTTCAAGGGATGATATATAGTCACTGGTGCAATAACAGAGTGATATCATATTGTCCAGTGAAATCCCTTAGCAACTGATTCAATATTTGCAGGAAAATAGTCGGGATGGTGAAAGCCAAAGCTGCCAAAAGAATGACAGTGCCCCAGCTTGCGAAGCTCTTCCCTGCAGCCTGTTGTGCACATTGGATCCTCAGAGCTTCTGGGAAGAGTTTCAGAAGTGATGATTCAATGGTACCTGTAGATAACAAAACGATTATTTCTTTTTTTTTTAAACTAACATTTGTTCAGTGCTTGAGGCTTGGCTGGCAGCTGCTCCTAGCATTTGAAGCGCCCTGGAGCTCATGTTTCAATGACATACACTGGGCAGGGCTGATCACTGGAGACTTGTACAGTGAAAAGCTCAGGTCTGGAGGAAGTGTTCAGTGTCTGCTGCTGACATTTGCCTTAACAAAGAAGCACTGTTCTACCAGAACAGCCCAGCAGACCATAATAATGGTGCTCTGATGTGCAGGCTGCTGTTGTACAGGGTTTCTCTCTCTGTACTCTTCATGACTGGGGGGAGTGTTATTTTTTTTCCTTTAGTGGAGGCTATAAGAGCATGGGGAGCAAATTTCACAGGAATCCACTGGGACCTCAGCAACTGGCCGTGTTTTAGCAGGCTGTTAAGATTTATTGCACAAACCCTTCTGAAAGCTCTGAAGTGATTTGCCATGCATTTCGGTGTCAGAGGAGCTGTGGGAACAGAAAGGTTGGCATTTAGCGCTAAATGACTCCCGTAAAAAATGAACTGTTCTCTCCAAGTAGATGAGAGCTCCCGCACTGGCTGAAGGCGTTTGGTGTGTTCATCACCTCGAGGGGTAATGAGATGGCCTGGTAATGTGTGATGAGAGCCCAGCTGGGGTCACACAAACTAAACGAGCAGGAGAGCTGAGCTGGGGAAGAGGAAACCTTGGAGTCAGCAGCTGAGGCAGCTAGAGGGGCACAAGCTTTTTTCAATATACATTACATTAAATTTAGTTCTTTTTGGAGGTTTTGCCCTCAGAAATGTTCAGGAATGGTGCCAGAATTGTGATACATAAATCCTACTTCTCACCACGAACTGTCTTCCTTGTCTTTCCTGTCATCTGCTTCTATATTAGTGCTGTCAGCACTTCTGCTTTCCTTGCCCTCCAGTTTGTTTTCTTTCTGGCCTACTCATCTTTATCTCTTCTCCTTTCCTAAGCTTTCTAAGTGCTTGTCACTCTTTTTTTCCCCCCTGTCCTTTTAATCCAAACCGATGATACTATTCTGCTTTACCTGGTTTCTCTGTGGTGGTGTCTGGCTGAGGCAGCTGTCAGTAATCCCCTTCTATCAGAGTGTTCAAACTCTTGGATACAGCAACCAGGCTAGAGTTCTGTGTTCCTGAGTTTATATTCTGTCCAGTCACTTGGACTTTGAGCTCTTTCCTTATCTACTTCTTCGGAAAGTGCATATTCCCTGTTATTATGGGCTTACTTGCAGTGTTACAATCTGGAATCCAGGAGGGAAAGTAATAAATTTAAAAAAAGGTCAAACATAAGTATTTAACTATAAGACTGAGAGCAGAAAAAAATACATAAAACTTTAACACTGACTGTTTCCTAAATGCTTTATTCTTATGCTTATCTCTTTCAGGTATAAGAGATGGTAATTTGGTTCAGATGTGCCTGTTCTGATATTAGAGTTTGATGGGGTTTTTAATAGCATGACCATATAGAGGCTTGAGCTTCGACAGAAAGGAAGGTTTTGATCTTATCATCAGGCTGGTGGAGTAAGGGAGATTAGTTCTCTATCCAAACCATATCTTGCTAGATTGTAAAAGTGTTTGGGCACTCAGCATTCAGGCTTTTTAATCAATTGTCCTTGATTACAGCCTCTTCAAAACTCATGCAAGAGTCATCTGGAGGAATCTGGTTTACTTTTAATGCACATGAAAGGGAAAGCCAACCAACAGATACTATTTTTATTAGATTTGTTTATTTGGGTTTTGTGTGTTTGCTTCTGATTTCCTTTGATATTATTGAACATTTGCTGTTTTTCAACAGTCTGACATATTTTCTGCCAAATCCTTAGCTGACTTAGGTTGGCAAAGGTAGTGGACATGAGCAAAGCTAAGCTGAAGATTGGCCCTCTGATCTAACCAGTTCCATACGGCTGCAAAAATTCCTGCTCCACACATATGGGGAGAAGGCATATTTTTAGGCTTGTCCAGCTGAATACCAGCTGCTTTGATTTTGCTCCAACTTCCCAAACGCAGAGAGGGTTGAATGATGAAGCAGAAATAAAGCAAAGCAGGAAGGCTTGCTCAACGAGAAGCACCTCAGGCAAACTCTCTGTTTTGTCTCTGCCATGGCCTGTGAAGAGCCTGTGCTGTTGCATGGATGTTCAGGGGTGGGGGATTAACCTGTGCTGCACTTGGCAAACGCTGTGCTGGGCCTTCTGCCCTTGTGAGGCTGCCCAGAGCAGCCAGTCGTGTTGCTCGTGCTGCTGGGGAAGCACAGGGCTGGGGAAATGGCCTGGAAGAGGCCCTCTGAGGTCTCCTTTCACAGAGAGACCATTTTCTCAGCAGGGAGACAGGGTCAGTGCCTCTCTGTGCACACTCCCATGGACCCATCCTCACAGCTGGTCTCTGAGAGGATCCAGGGAAAACTGGGGCCATTCCCATCATGGTCACTGATGTTGGCATGGTCTTCAGCAAGCTGGGGCTTCCCAGCCATGGCAGCTGCCAGGCATTTGATGAGCCCAAAACAGGCTTGTGCATGCTTCTCTCTACTAGCTGAGGTCCTCACCCTCTCTCTGCTCCTAAATTTTTATGGGCACGTTATGAACAATCGGATTACAAGCTTCTGGTTTGGGAAACATGCTTCACCTTTAACTGTAGTTCCAGGGTCCCAAGTTCGCCAAGACATGTCCCTCTACCCCTTTCTATTCGTAGCCCTGCTGTCATTTGTACTTTCAGGACTTAAATTTGCAAACTGCCCCCAGTACCAACAACTGCTTTTGCCAAGCCTTCTATGCTCTGGGAAGCCTCCCATTTCCTCTCACCCTTCAGTGAGTCCTTGGCATCACATCACCCCCAGGGCTACTCATCAGCTCACAGCATAGCCGATGGCAAACTCCTCATTTCTCCTGCTGGCACCAGCTCCTTTCCAAAACCTCGTCATTGAAGTCACATTGCCCGTTGTGCAGCGAGCAGGGGCTTTTCAGGTTGCCACAGCATTAATAATGTGCCTGAAGCTGAGCAGATGGAGCGGGGATGTTTGCACAAATAAAAGCAGCATGTCCAGAAAACAGCAATTTGCAAGAACTTGCACTGTGTTCTGGTGAGTTTGACAGAAGGAGAATCACACTGCAGAGGCAATTTTCACATTGGAAAGGAGAAGGGGATTCCTGCAGTCGCCCAAGCATGGTCACCGAGTGGGTTCCCCATTCACACTGCACTCTTTGTGAGTTACATGGTTGAGGTGGCATCACCTGATGTGTGTATGAGATTCCTCCGCCCTTGATTGTTGAGGGAGGAAGTGGTAGATCTGGGGAAGAGAAGGGTGTGTTTGAAACCAGACACGGTGTGTGCAGACAGAAGGCTGAGCATCAGAGGTGAGAAGTGCAGTCCCAAGTGCTGGGTTCAGATAGCACTGAATCGGCTCATTGAGCAGCGTCTACTCTGGTAAAATACCGAGAGAGTTCAGACAAGTCCAAGTGCTTCACTGACCTTGTTTTCTCTGAAAGCTGGTTCTGGGGGGTGAGAGCACAGATGTGTCCGAGAGACAGGGAAATGCTGCCCAGCATGCAGCCTGCACCTGGAAGGGCCACTCCACCGTGGGAAGAGCTGACAGGAGTTTTACGTATTTGTTCTCCCTCTGCAGAGGAGTACAATGGTTTAACAACTTAAGCCTCTGCTTAAAGTTGTGTTTTTCAAAAGTTTGATTTTTAAACATCACATTTCTACAATAACTTCCAGCTTAAAACCAGTTTTCTTGCTCGAGTATCCTGTAAAGTCAGAAAGAGGAGTGGAGGGAAGCTGTTGCTTGCACAGCACATGTGGTTGGTTTGCCCTGGCCACACACTTCCCTCTCTGCAGTGGCTAAAGCCCGTGCTGCGCTGGGAGCCAGTGGTACCCCTGGGCTGTGTCAGTGACACAGGGGTCTCTCGCAGCTCCCCAGGGCACGGCTGTGACAGAGGGAGCTGGCTCTCCACTCGGTACCTGGCAGCGGGGCATGGGGCACACGGGCAGCTCCCTGGGGGCAGTGTGGGATCCAGCACACTTGCTGGGCTCTGGGTATTTGGCCACGTGTTCCTTCTTCACTTCCATGCCTAAGAGGGCTTTTCTTGGCACTTCTGTCCATCCCTCTCTAAAGATACTGGGTCATTTGGGGAAAATCCCACTTTTAAGACCAGCCCAAATGAAAGCTAACTATTCTTGGCTGTTTGAGAAATAACATAGTTTTTGGTTTGAAGCACTGTTCCCTGGAGCTTCTTTCTGAAAATAAAAATAGTACCTTTTTACTAAAGATAACAGTGCACGTTTCCAGGAGAAATATAGGGCTGATGTGTTTGTTCATTTTCTTAGAGAGGAAAGCCGTGTGTTTAAAAGGCTGAATAACCTCCCCAGAGGAGCCTTGACTTCAGTGAGGTGATTCCAGGTTTTTAAACAGAGAGCAGTACAGCCTCCTGAAACAAGAAGGGGTCTTGTCAGCCTTGTGGCTATGGTTATTTTTGCTGACTGACTGTTCCTTTCCATTGTGAGGGGCGTTTTCAGGTATTCCCAATCAGGACAAATTGCTGCAGTTTGCTGTAGGCAGCACAGCACGGATGGGTCAGGCCTTACCTCTGGCTCAGGAAAAGCAGGTTGGAGTGCACTGCCTGGGCTCACAGCCAGCCAGGGCTGGGGTCCCCTGGGCTTGGGGCCCCCTACACCATTCTCTGGGGCTGGAGATGGGTGGTGGGAACAAAGCCAGGCCAGGGTCCAGGCATTTGTCCTGGACGGCACAGCCACGTGGGTCCCACCGCCCCACCACACACGGGATGTGCTGGCTGAAATGGAGAGGACAGCTGCTAGGAAAGGTGGTCTGAGGGGCCAAGGAAGTGCTCATGGAGCAAAGGAACATTGTTTCACTTGGGAGGGAAAGAGAGAAAAACCACACAGACATTCCTTTCCCTACAGGGCTGCCAGTCAGCAGCCCTTTCTTTCTTCAGGGGGAAATACTGCCCCTTTGGAGAAAGGGGTTTGAATGATTAAATTGCTAGTTAGTGAGATCCTGTGGGACTTGGGTTGGTAACATTTCCTAGCATAAAAAATTTCTTGTTGAGAGATTTTTATTTTTGCCCCATTGGAATTTTTTCCTTTGGCATGTCATGTCCAGCTGCTTCTCCAGATGGAGGCAAGGGAGCAGTTGCCAAGCCCCTCTGGGACGAGGAGAGGGATGGGAGTGATTATGCAGGAGGCACCAGGGCGCAGCTGTTGGGCTGCAGACACGCGAGCTCGGGCTCCCTGGTGCTGCTGGGCTGCCCTTGCTGCCACCGGACACTCAGAGGCCCTGCTGGATGGCCAGGCTGGTCACTCAGCAGCTGGACACCTGGCATGAGGCCCCTCAGACAGCATGCCCAACCCCAGCTGGCAGGCTGGTATTTTTAGAGGCACATTATTTTTGCTGGCTCTCCTGGGTTATTCTGTATACCAGCTGCTTTCGGGAAAAAAAAAGAAAATTAAAAAAAAGGGAAACCAAAGTTCTAGAGAAATTTCCCAGGTGCTGCTCATGTTTTCCATGGTGTGATTCCTGATGTGGGGAAGTCAATAGGATTCAGTCTGTCTGGGCAGTAGATGGGGTATTTAATCTAAAATGTTTTTTGTTGTTTTAGCTTTCCATAAGGGACCCAGCATGGCACACAGACTCCCTCGCTCATCCAAAGCCATGTGGTCATGGTCAGTTTGCCAAGATAGTGCAGTTCCCCTTCAACTTGGTCCTGTTTCATCCTTATGGTTCCCAAAGGGCCAATTTCAAGGTGAAACTTCCGCAGAGTTTGCTATCAGTTCTTACCCGTCTAATCTTCCCTGTTAAAGGCTTGCATTTCAAAGGCTGATAATAACCTTCCTACCAGAGAGCTCTGATACAGTTATATCACGCTCTATGTACCCAGGCTGCCTAACACTCTGTTATCATTCTCAGCACCTTCTGGGAACAGGACATCCATTCCTCAGAGGCAGAAGAGATTCCACTCAAAATTCTGCCTTTGCGTCTGGGTACGTGAAGTTTGTGCTGAAATCCAAGACACAGAGAAAGGGATGAGGGCCAGACAAAGCTTGCAGTGATCAGCCAATCTTCAAAGTCAACCAAAGGCTCTCCTCTTGCATTCCTGATCAGGAGGCTGGAGCACACGGAGCTACAGAGCAGCAACATTATCTGAGAGCCACTGGGGGAAGAGCTTGGGCCTTAGGACCAGTCTTGCAACCTTTCACACATGAAATAGTTTTTATTCATTTGTGTCTCCCCATTACATTCTGTAGACTGAAGATGGCTTCACCTGGAGACATGCTTTAATTACAGAGAGGCACCTGAAACCTTTGAGACTGTGATGGAATTACTCTCCATTTCCAGGTCTCTTTCCCTGCCATCCATTATTTTCCCTTTGATTTTGATTTTATGTTCTGCACCGCATCGAATTTTGCTTATCCAGGCTTTATGGGTACCTTTTCCCTTTGATTTAGCTTGATTGCAAATCAAACATGTCTGTGGTTTCTGCTTGCAGTGCTTTCCTATGACTTTAAGCCCAGCCTAGCCTGCATTTCCCCTCTCTGGCACTGCAAGCAGGAGGTTCAGGACACATGAAACCCGTCTTCACTCTGTCTCAGGCTGCCACATTTTTAGTGTGTCTTGTCTCCTCCATTGATGTAGCAGTAGATTCTTTGCAGGTCACTGTGATTCATCTTCCAGTGTTGCACCATCTGAATAAATCATTCCTGGGATAAGGCAAGAGTCTCACTTGCCTGAAATCAGCCAAGATCCCCAGAGATCTGCTGAGGTGCAGCCAGCCAGGAGACCTGACTCTGAGGCTGGAATTGCATGAGGAGGCTTCAGTGTGGTGAGTGTATGTGGGTACGGACACAGATGGTACAAGGAGCTCAGAATTTCCTTTAGCCAAAGGCACTTGACAAACAGGACAGCTTTTCTCGGCATGTCTCGTAATATTTATTCATTCTACATATGTGAGATGTTCCAAACTTTCATCTCCAAAATAGCAGGAACAGAATGAGTAGCACTGCCAGCCAAAGGAAAATTAAAGTAAATCCCCGAAGAAGTGATTTATAGGATGTAAATCACTTACAATAATGAATGTAATCCCGTCGAACAAGTTCTTCATTGTAATAACTTAACAGGCATCTGTTGATTTTTATATCAGATCATAAATGCAGTCCCTGCAGTTTTATAAAAGCATTTATTTGCAAATGATGTTGCAAACTGTTTGACGAAGTAAGTCTCATCTTCTAAACGGAGGGCAGAGCTCTGCATTCGTTTTCAATTTGGAAGTATCAAGAGCTTGTGAGCCTGCCCTTTCTGCCTGCCTGTGACGTGAGCGGAGGGGCTCTGTCAGCAGCGTCTGGGCAGCGCTGCTCTCGTGCTGTGACTGTAAGCAGGACACTTGTCACCAGGTTGTACAGCCTCGTGTGCAGCAGCTCCGCCAGCACAGACCCGGCCGGCGCTCCCAGCGCAGGGGACGTCTGTGCAGGGAGGGCAAATAAGTAATTAGAATGCTGAGAGTGACAATTAGAAGTTAGATATTTATTTTGCAGGTTTTGCTGTGATATGCTAATCCCTTTCTTAGTACAGAAGAATATTTATTTTCTGCTGTACTTAGTGTTTAGCTTTGAAGTTGTTCAATAACATCTGCTGGTGACCACAGAAGATGTTATGATTCTGGTACATCAATTGCAGCTTAGGCTTCATTTGAGGCTCGGATAGAGGCCCTGGGTCTCTGGCAGTTCTCTGGTTCAAATCAACTCTTTTCCCTCTGAAGACCCCAGCTCTTAAGGCACTGGATAAAAATCTCTTACTTTTGGTATGGCACTAATTAGTTGTTCTAATGAGCGTTTCATTACCTGGCTGCCTAAAACACTGTTTACAGTGTCAGAGGAAACTTTCAGTAAAAAGAAGGAAAAACAATTTAAACAATATAAGAACCCCTCCCCAGTTCCTAATCAAGCTAAGCCACAGGCACGTTCTGGGAGTTAGGAACGGGCTGATACCCGTATGGTTGTTGTGTCAGTTTGCTGTGCCACACTTCATCGGGATGCAGAAACAGAGATCTCAAAAGAACGAGTAGGAACACAAATATAAACAACATAAGGAAAGCAAACTGGATGTGCTTGGATAAATGGGCAACAAGCAGCGATTTTTCTGCCTATTTCTCTGAACTCAAACTTCTGAATAAGGTTTTTGTGCAAACCAGAAAGCCAGTGGTGGATTTAAGTGTCTGAGGGTGTGGGAACCTGAAGCCATAGCTCAGGCTTCCATCTGCCTCTGAGGTGTGTTCCCCATCACCATATTTCATCATCAGTCTCAAGAGCATTAATGATTTGCTTGTTTGCCTTTTTTTAACCTTGATTTTTTCCTTCATCAGTTCCTCTTGCATATCTCCTCTTCTTGTACTCTCCTGTATTTGTCTGTTTATGCAGTTTGTAAAAGGTGACATTTTGAGCATTAATGAAGGTGCATATCACACTCATCATATGATAATGGACAGCATTCAGGATCTGCTGGATGTGATCCAAAATCCCGCTGAAGTCAGTAGGAGCATTTCTTTTAAAGGGCTTTCAGTTAGACCCCGAGCTGTGAATGTGGTTTGCCTTTCCACAGAAAATGCTGAGTAGCTAACTCATTTCATTCCACATGTTACACTTTCGTCTTTATCTGTTGCATTTCTTTCCTTTCCTGACATGCATAAAGGACCTTCACTGTGATTTGGTGACTGTTTCCTCCTGCTGTCTGTATGTAGGACAGTGTCCACGGTGCAAATGCAGCTGGAGTGTGTTCAGCAGAGAACACGTGCTTCACACCTGAGGTTTGGTCATTTCTCAGGGCAGGTTGAACATTTTTCTTCCAACATTTTTTTCTGTGCTGCAATTAAAATCAGATTTTGCTGTAAGAAATAACCTTATCTGGAGAGTTCGTGTGGTGTTGAGGGAAGCATCTGTAATCTGCTGTGAACTTAAATGGGTTCTGCCATGAATACAGAGTTGATCTATAACAAACTGATTCATCTCGACAGACTGACTTGTACAGCAGCTCATCATCCAAGTGGTTCCCACTGTGGCATCGCTTGGGTTTAATTATAAAAAACTCTTCTGAATGGTTGAGAATGGCAAAGTTGGCTTAAGTAAAAGCTCAAATCCCAGAACATTTCTGAAAAATTGAAAGATCTGAGTTGGCATGGGAAGATTCGCGTGCACAGAAGTGTTCCTGAGGTTTAGACCTCACTGATCATCTGCTGCACTCCCAGGAAGCTCTTTTAAGTGTTTAGATAGAATTAGTTTTCTCAACTGGGTCCAGGGAATGAGTTCCAAAGAGAAGTCTGATGCACAAGCTGAATTATATTAAATACTGTGAAAAGTAAGTAATTTTAATGAAAGCAACTAAGAAGTGTTATTCCCTACTGTGCAGCCCTGTGTGCCCTTGGTGTTCAGTGTGGACAGTGTTCATCTGGCAGAGGGAAAAAATTCCAGATTTCCTGCTGACAGAAGAAAAAGTACTAAATGTTTCTGTGGGCAACTTGCCATCACACATTATTTCTTATGAAACATGTTTTTGTGGTTTGATTTTTGAGTCATACCATTTCTGAGGCGCACAGAGGGTGTGTCAGGGTGGCTGGACGGGTGCTTCGTGTGAGGCTCCCAGCACACTGCCAGGCTCCACAGCAGCTTGCTGGGTTCTGTTTCTGACCTGTCACTTGCCTGTGGCTCGTGAATCACTTGCTTTAAGGGGTATTTTATAAATCCCCACAACAGGTGTCTAAAACTAGATTGAGGTATAATAGGGGTTTGTTTTGGTTTGGTTTTACTCTAATTGGTTTTTCTCAGTAGCTCTAGGCTTAGCAAGTCCCTTAATTATGCATCATCACCTGGAGGCTTCTCTGAAGGTTACCACAATGCTTTAGTCATGGCTTTGTATGTAACAGATGCATTATGGATGTAACCAGCCCCAATTCCTGGCTCTTAAAGCCCAAATACTTTGGTTACTTATCTCTTTGTATCTACATGCATGTGTATAGTAAACCAAGCAGCATGATACATATCAAGCTTGAAAAAGAAGAAACAACATGAAAAGCGTGTACCATATGGGGAGATACGATCAGTTATTGATATGGCCAGATCTCTCTGTGTGTGCACAAACCTCTCTGAACGCTACCACCACGGCCAGCACCGAGACTGTGATTTCACCACTGCCCTCCTGCCAAGGGACTCACCTTGGCCAAGCCACACTTGCAGCTTTGTATGTAAGGGATGTCAGGGTACCTTCTCAGTCATTCTCTTTTTTCTCTTTCACCAAGCGCCTGTCATTCCTGGCTCTCCAGGTTCTGCTTTGCACAGACAGGTAAGGTAGGCCTGTCAAAAGCATCACGTTGTGTTCCCGGGAGCGGGTCAAGGAGGAGCGGTGGCGGCAGTGCCACGGGCGCCGCGGGAGCTGAGCACACATTACACATGCACAGTCACAGCCAGGCAGGCTGGGGAGCCCCGGGAACCTGTGTCAGGTCAGGGATAAATTATTGAAGATACATAAAACAATAGCGGAAATTAACATTTTGCTATTTTAAAGGTCACTTTCAGTGGCTCTTTTTTAACTTTGTGTGTTTGCTAGGTTGTGAAAGGCAGGGGAGTGCTTGGGAAGCCTTTGTGGTGTTGGTATCCAGGATTTTGGACTGTCTTCAATACAGGGTTGTATATTGTATATTCAGTGCCCGCCTGAAGGGAAAAAGATACACAGGAAGTTTGCTGTGTGCCTTTAGCTGCTGCCGTCTCTGCTTTTGTTTGCTGGGTCATAAAGTCTGCCCTCACAAACCTTTTTTTTGTACAGGTTAGTCCTCTACTTTCCTTGGAAACTGTCTTTCTCCACTAGTGACCTAGTAAGAAAGAGCCAAGTCTGTGTGATGTATGAGCTGATTGCTGCAAATGCCGTATCAGTAAGGTTCCATGACTTATCCAGTGTTTTGTAGCTGGGTGTTAAAATGGAATAAAGGCACCTTTAAAAAGCAGGATAAAGGAATGAATAATTTCCAGCGCTGTTGCCCAGTCATCAGAAGTTATTCTCATCAGCTCTAAATTTACATTTCCCTTGACAGAAACATGCACAGGTAACAGATGAAAATGGTTGATTTGTTGTTCTGGATACACTAGCAATTAATTGCAGAAAATCCTACTATTTTGTTCAGACCTGCCTGGAGTGAGAGGAGACAAGGATGTTCTTACTTTGATTTACTGTCACTTAGGAAGTTTCAAAAGGGAATGGCCCTTTATTTTCCATTTTCTATTTTCTGTTCACGTTAGCCACAGGTACTGGAGTGTACAGCAGCTGCAAACAGAAAAGACTGATAATGTTTGAGGGTTTGGTTTGATAGAAGAGGGCACAGATTGGAAGGAGTGGCATCAGCGAGACCGGAATACGCGCGTCGGCCTTTTCGGGAAAACAGCCCCTGGCAGCTTCCCCAGTTGGAATATGTTTCAGCTATTCATGGTACTTAGAGGTGGCAAATACTCAGTAATAAACAAATGGGAGTTAATTTCTTGGAGGGACTCAGTTTGGGTTGGCAGATCTCTGTTGCTTCTGAATGGCTGAATCTCTTTTTTTAGAGTCGGGCAGGAATTTGGGTCGGTTTCAGCTGACGGTTTCCTTCTGTGGGCAAGCGCTCTGCAAGCTGCCCAGGGATGAGCAGAGACTCGGAATTACATGTGTCAGCCTACCACCAACTACCACTGCGGCCAAGAAGGGCCTGGAAAATATAGGTTTCTTTCATTGGGCTCCAGAGGGACTTGCCAAAAAGCTACACTTTTCAGACAAAACATGGAAAATTACATCAGTTCCAAGGCATGCCACACTGAAACCTCCAACACAAACCAGCTGACTTAAGCATGGCAACATATCCAGTTGCACCACGATTATAGAGCTGTCATCAGCTGTGGCAGGCGCTGTGAATACTTCTGTAATGACCATGGGCACCAGTGCTGCCGGGGCTTAGAGAGAGCAGGAGCTTGTTTGGGGGGGCAGAGAGGCGTTGAAGAGGTGTAGGGTGAAGAAATACATTTCTGCATTTCTTGGCACCATTTGCTGAGGGTTTGGTGGTTTTTTTTAATTTCTTGGCACCATTTGTCAAAAAACACGACAAGCACATGGTCTCTAAAAAAATAATAAATTAAATATCCTTTGAAAGAAAATAAATATAGTTGAGTAACTATCCACTCTGTTGCTGAGAAACTCTGGACCAACAGGACTGAAGAAATGTCTTGACAGAGGTACAGATGAGAGATACACCTTCGGGAGCTTCAGTTCTGAGTCAGTGGGTGCTGTATAAATATGGGGCGAGGAGACAGTCCTTGGCCCTAAAGATCCTAGTGGCAAAAGTTCATCTGAAAGACAGACACAAATCACAGAACCACTGATAATTTTGTAGGCAAAACCTTGGCTCGGGGGTAAAGCATCTTACTCGTTATTGCTGGAGATTGTATGTCAGCTGCACAGTTCCTAACATGTTCACACTGGTCAGATTTGAAGTTTCCAGCTCATTTCTTCAGGGTTAAGTTTCTTGAAGTGTTCTCATCCTCCCCAGTGAGTTCCCCCAGGGCAAGTAATATTTTGCAGTATGTGGGAATTGAAGTGTTTTGTCTTTATCCAGTGTTTTGTTAGCTCCATTGTTTGTATGCATTGGATTGCCTAGGAAACCATAATAATCTTGTTAAAATAAAGAGTTAATCTCTCTGTGGCATTGGGGCTAGTTCAAAAGCCACACTAACACTGGCAGCTCGTCCCAGAGCACATTAATTTAGACCATCTCTCTTTCTGGGGGGCGGCTGAGCTCCGGCACCTCCCGGCTCTGCCCTGCAGAGCTGGGCACCAGCAGCAGCCCCGCGGTCACCGCGGTGCAGCAGGGCTGGGCTCCAGGGCAGACCACCTGCAGCCTTGTGCAGCTGGAGAGAGCCCTGAGGAGAGCCCTGGGCTAGCATCTCCTGCAGGATGAGCCACAGTGAGTCTGTGCAGCAGCAGCTCCCAAGGACACAGAGGCAGCTGCAGCAGTCACCAGCTCAGAGCTGCCTGTCTCAGCCTCTTCTGCACCCAGAAGAGTTGGAAGTGCAATCATCTGCATCTCCCTGCGTTTGGGTTGTGGCCAGCTCATTTGGTATCTGAGTGCACTTTTATAAGCTCTGTTCTGCCGAGTGTTTCCCCAGTTACATGTGCTATTACGTTTTTTAGCAAAAGAGTGGGCTGCCTTCTCCTCGAGGAGATCCCCCTGGTGTAGGCTTTCCAGGAGGGAATCTCCTGTGGGCTCCATCATCTCTTCCACAAAACTGTCCCAAGTGGCTGGGGCTGGTATGGCCAGGCCCATCATGCACTGCTCAGGATGCCAAGGCACTGTCGTTGGCTGTTCCTCCTCTCTTGGTCATAGCTTTTAATTTGGGATTGCGTCGGGTCATTTGTACATATGTAGTTAAGAAATGAAACCAAAGCACTGACCTCTGTTGACATCCTGCAGCTCCTTCAAACAGCTCCATCCTTTCTTCTCTCCCCTGGTTCTTAATTTGCACTTTAAAGAGTGGGCTGCTGCTCAGAAGGCAACTGAGTTGCTGATGGAATAAAACCTGTCCCAGTTTGAAGATAATCAACAAAGTTAGTCCATGAAACAATTTTAAAGATATAAACAAGATCAAAGTGTTATCAGATGTGGACACCAAAAGAGTAGGCTTTGATAATTTAATCTACCAAATTACTAATTTTGGGACATTTGATTTGTTATTTCTGCAAATTAGAGGCCAGAAGCTGCTGCTCTTAGCTTTCAATCTCTTAAAAATAGAAGAGATTACTGCCAGAGGAATGTGCTGCTCAGGCAGGGTGATGCTGGTTAACCCTTTCTTTAAATGGTTTTAATTGCAGCTTGCTGTTTCTTTCTGTGGTAGTACAGCCCTGTGCTCAGTGTGGTAGTTCCAGCGGGCTGAGCCCATCAGAGCTGCCTGGCACAGCAGAAAAGACTTGCTGTGGTCTTGGCAACTCCTTCCATTGCTTTACACGCTTCTGTCTCATATTTTTCTGCTCTCACTCCTAACCCCAGCAGGTCCATCCTGTATTTTCACAGTCTTTTCATTTCAGCCTCTCTCTGTGGCCTTCAGTGCAGCTCCTCATCCTCCTTTCTGTTTGTCTGGTCTCATGCCAACCTCCTGCTCCTACCTTTTCCAGCTCCATGGCAATCCGCTGCCCCATATTCTCCTGCCTGAGAGGAATGAGCAAGGCTTGTGTCTGTCCCGGGGTGGGTGGAAGGAGAAAGAGGAGCCATGTGAGCTGGTGGGTGGGATCACCTCAGCCTTGGGGAGAGGGCTGGGAGAGGCCAGCAGTGCTGCAGGAACAGGCTGGGGTGTCAATAACCATCTCCACTCAGCTCTGCAGGGCATTCTCCAGTGTGCTGGGAGACACTGGGTGGACTGGTGTCTCTCCAGTATCCTCTGGAGAAAAGATAATGAGTCTGGCACTGATAAAAGCTGCTCACCTTATGCCACTGGGTGGAGGAGGCAGAATCATGTGATGGGCAAGTCTGTGTTTATGTATTTCTGGTGGGATTAAAGAGCCTGTGTTTGACCTGGACAGTTCCCATGCTTTGGGCTGTTTGAAAAACCTCCCCTGGGGAAGGGAGGTGTCTTCAAGTGGCAGAGAGTTTTCTGTTATGTAAAATAATAGAGAATACGCTCTTATGTTACAAGTATGTTTTACTGTCTATATTTGCCCAGCCCAAATTAATTCAGCGTGTTTTAAGGCCAAGAGAACCTAGCTGAGCCCTGCCAGAAGTCAGGAGCAAATTTGGTAGTAGATACATTCTTTTCTTTCAGCAATGAAAACACATTAAAGCTGGGGAGGAACAGCCCCTGGTGTGGGAAATTTCATCCTGGAAGGGAGACTTGGAAGAATTCCTAACTGTGGGGCAGAGAGCCTGCGAGAAACAATGAGATGACACATCTCCTGCTGCTGCTCTGCTCTCTTCTCACTCTCCTGAAAGCTGGTGTGGAAACACTTTTTACTCTTCTGCTGACAAGTGCTTATTATGGCCTGATTTTTGGTGAGAGAAAGTTTGGAAGTGAGCATTTTTGTTTCTCATTATCAGAGCAGGCCTTTCCCCAGCTGCTCACACCCAGCACCCTCCTACCAGGTAATGCTGGTGTTTCATCCCCAGCAGACGATGCCGTTTGGTGCTGCTGAGCCAGCACGGGCGTCACCACCCAGCTGTGGCCTTGCAGAAGGACAGGCACCAGCACGCTGGCGTTTTGCACCAGCTCACACAGAAAAAGGGAGTTGCTGCATCCTGCAGGGTTGCAGAGGACACCAGCCTGTGAGCAGCAGGTTTAACAATGGATGTGGGCCAACGTGCAGCCTCCTGCCACAAACCCAAAGCAAGCAGTGAGTTTTTCCAGGAAATAAGTGTTCCTGCAGCAGCTGCATCAGTGGGGATACCCTGGCCTCCTTCATCTCATTCAGTCATTTTGGACACAATTATCTTGGAGGCCTTTCCCCTCTTAATGATTCTCTTTTCCCCTGTCTTCTGATGATCACACGGCAGAAGAACTGGGGAGATACCCTGGGGAAATGTGATCCACTTTCCTCCTAGCAGGAACAGGACAAACCTGGAACAAAGCGCTTGCTCAGGACAGCACCTCTGTCCTTCCATCACTGAAAAGTGTCACTGAGCTGGTGCCTCTGTTTGCACCACCCATTCCATTTGTCCACTGCAAGCAGTACAAGGACTTTATTTAACCACATCATCAGAACTGGCAGCAGGGGATTCTGGTCTTTTGGAGTTTTTTTAATTTAAAAAATCCAGACAGTTAACAGGCCTTTAGAGTCTGTCTCACCCATTTGTCAAACACACATAAAAATAACAACCCTGCTGTTCTTTGAGGTCCCAAGGGAGCTGCCTGAGCTAAGCCCCAGCACAATGAAGGCAGCGCTGAAGGAATGCTGGAAGGGTTTCACAGCATGAAGAAGAAGTGATTAACCACCACAGCTGATTGTCGCTGGGCTCTGGCAGCCTGCAGCTACATGCCAAGCTGCTGGGTTTATATCAGAGGAGCTGCAAGTTGTGGATGGGCTGAATGATGGAGCTCTGCTGCAGTGTCATCCCTTGGTGGGGTGGGAAAACCTCCTGCCCAGTCCTTCATGGGGGTAAGAGAAATGACAGCCCAGACATACCAGCTCAATTAGCATTCCGTTTTCCATGTAGCCATAGCAGTACATTAACCAGCGATAAAGACCTGAATACATTCATTTTTCTGTAAGAATCCTCTCTCACACAGCTGTGGTGCTGCAAGAAGTTTCCTTTCGTTCATGCCTGGAGGGGCAGCCACTGCTGGGTGGCTGGAGCGGCCACGCACACCCCCATGGTTTTTTTGGCTGGGTACAACAGGGAATGCCATGTTCCATTGCACTGGCAGTGGTAGTGGTGCAGGTAGCATGTAAAGCACTACAATGAGCTCCACAGGGGTTGAGCATGTGATTTATAGTCCCATTAATAATAACCATTTATTTGTTATTGCAGTGTAACAACAGGGCTGCAATCTATCAGGTGTATGTGGGACACGAAATTATACATTAGAGCTGTGCAGAAAATTGGAAAAGGAGGAAGGAATTATTTGTAAAATCCCCTGATCTTACATATATGTGAATTTTCCTGGGCGCAGTTTGGTGTCTATTATTTGCTGTACACAAGCAGCAATATACCCTTGAGACATTGGGGACCTCTCACCTTTCATGCTTGCCACCAAAAAGCTTTCCCACATGTTGCTGAGGTTGGATGTACAAAGCCACACCACACACAGCCCCTCTAACAGCAGGGGAGTGGATGTTTGCTGGCTGGAGGTTCAGCAGGATGAACCCTGATGAACACGTGAAGACCAGAACCAGCAGCATGGGACAGTTAAAGTCAATGCCCCTAAAAACTGCCTTTCAAAAAACTGATGATCTGAAATGATGTAGAAAATGTTTACAGCTGCCTTTCATGTTAAACCAATAGCTGAAACACTGGTGAAAGGCTGGTGTTTCCAATATCACCCCTAAATAACTCCCACACACCCCATGGGAGTCATGACACCGAAAAAGCACAAAACCCACGACAGGCAAAGGCAAAACAAAAGCCAAATGCAAACAAAGACCCCCAATCCCACAAAGTTCAGTTCTCAGAACTCATTTAACTCGTGTGACCTCTCCCGTTGACTCCTGTATGACAATCAGCGTGCTGCAAATTAAGCACAGGCACAGATGTTGTTCCTGAAAATGCCTATTTGTGGAACTAATTATTTATAATAGGAAATGGCATCTGTGTCAATTTAAGAGAAGCTGTCAATGCACCAGGCGAGGATAATGGGTGCTGTATAGTCTGAACTGCGGTGGGGCTCAAGGTGAGCTCCCCACAAGTGGAGCGGTGTCTCTGCTGCTCCAGAGAGGCACGGAGCAGTGACAGCCACCCTGCCCCGTGCCTGGAGGATGCTCACTCTGTCAATCTCTTGCCAAGTTTATCACTCTGGTCATTTCAGTGGGACTATTTTTTGCATCACCAAGCCCCAGGCCTGCCTTTTGCAGTTTACGGAATATTTTAAATGTAGAAGTAGAAATCCTGTGTGATAACCCTGAAATTCTTTAGGGAAATACTGGCACTCAATTGGAAGACTGTGAAACAGCAGAGAGGGAATGAAACTCTGGCAGTATAGGGAGAGAAGTTTCATATTTTAAATTCTAAAAAGATTTAAGGTCTTTGAATCCAGCGGGTTTAGTTGGAGCCCTCTGCACGCCTTCCTGACCTCAGCTATGGAGTTAACTCCTGAAGCTGCAAAAGTCCATGAGCCTTAATATTAAAGTTTGCAACACTTCTGACTGCAAGCTGCCAGGAGCTGCCATGCAGCTTGTAAGCCTCAGGAGGGGAAAGCTTTTGTTGCCGTAAAATCATTATTTTTCCTCCCTCACAGAAAATACGGCCGCAAATGCGGTGTTCACGCATGGGCGCTGCCAGCAAGGGCTGTGAGATTTAACCCTCCGTGTTTGCAGGCTTTTGCTATTGTGCTGATGAATTCTAATAATTAATAGGAAAAGCTTTAAGATAAATAGGAATTTTGGTTTGAAAAGTCATGTTTATGTGTGCATTGTTTAAATCAATAGCTTTTTCTTACTAATGGTAGCACAATGAAGTAATTGCAAAACTCGGTGTTGTGACGAATTGATATTTTCCATATCAAAACAAATGGAAATCTCAAAGCTGACTGGATTAAATTGAAGAAGCCAATATTACAGCATTTTTATTTGCTTTTATGTGTGGAAATTCAGTGTCATCTCATTTTTGCTACTTTTTGTGCAATTTCATGTTTGTTGAAACCACCGCTTTCCAATCTTCTTCTCCTTCCCCTGGGATAGCCCACCGTTAAAACCCTAAAATACACATAATTTTTCAGTAAAAGCAATTACTGGGTTTGCTTTGTTTATGGCCGAGATCAGCAGCACTTGATGGCCTACCTAAATTATCACAGATTCGATTTTTATGTAGTGTGAAATTATCGGCGAATCAAGCTCTCCACCGTGGCAGATGACTCAAGATTGTAATAAATACTCTGGATGGAGAATTCTACTACGTGCTCTTCGTCCCTTCCTCGTATGTGCCAAACACTTCCTCAGGATCAGTGGGTGTTGTAGAAAAAGCCAGGAAACGTGCAGGCAGCACTGATGCCTCACCCCTGCAGCGAGGGGGGCATCCAGATGGTGCTGGTTGATGCTCCCTCACTCTGGGGCCAGGTGGCTCCGGCTGTATTTTCCACAATATCTACAGCACGGTGGCTGAAGGACTCTGAAGTCAGCCTGGCCTGAGCCCCTGTCCCAGCAGCAAAGGAATTTGTGGTTTTGTGGTGAGGGGCTGCGGGCTGGGCACTCAGGGAGCTGTGCTCAGCCCCTGACAAGCACAGCACCCCCGTGACAGCGTGCAGGCTGAAGGGCCCCCACGTCCCCCCGTCCTCCTGAGCACTCACAGGCAGCAGCAGCAGCGCCTGGGCTTTAATGGGCCCTCAGCGGCAGCTTCTGAGCGATAAAAAGCAGGTTTGTGTTGGAGTAAGACCTTTGAAGTGAGACACCCTGGGATGGTGTGCACTCTTATCTGTGCAATAAATATGTGATTTTTATATTCAGTAGCGCATGGTTACTGAAAGGCCTCTGAATTGCTGAAGAAAAGTGATTTAATTGAAGTCAAAGATGAAAATACAAGGCAGACCCAAATATAAAGAAATTAAATATATTCAGCTGATCTTATTCTAGCAAGAGGTTTATTTTTAACTTTATGATTATGGATTTTTATAGTGTCACATCAACATAAAGGGCTTTTCTTCACAGTGAGAGCAGAACAGAGGAAGTCCAAGTAAATGAGATCCAGTGTCCTTCAAGGAGGCAGTGGTAAACACATTCTCAAAGATGGAAAAGTTCAAATATAAACTAACTATGCTTGCTGTGGAGAGAGAAAAGAATACATTGATTATGTTTGAGAAGACAGCTGGTTGAAGACCAAAATCAGTATTGTTATCCCCAAAGTCTGCCACAGTGATATTTCAGAAAGCCATTCAAGCCTCACGTGGCACAGACAGACAAAAATAAATCTGATGGAGCTAACTCGGTTTAAAACCAGACAGCAGAAGCCCTTCAGATACACCAGAGCCTCACTAGGAAAAGGAAGAAGATGAGGGGAAAAGGAAGAGCATTTTAGGGAGAAAGTTCCACAAAACTAATCATGACAGTGGCTGTGGTTGTGCAAGTGAAACTCCCAGGTGGGCAGGGCACTTCCTGGGACCTGTGTGGATTGTGCCCTCCTGGCTGCCACAGGAAGCCCAAGGAGCCACTGTCCCTCCTCTGTTAGCCCAGCCTGTGCCTTGGTGTCCTCAGGAGCTTCAGATAAAATTAGCACAGAGGCACAAGTCCTGTGATTCAAGCTACACTCGTCTTGCAGCTAATTGTCACGCTGCTAATGAACACCAAATAGCTTTGTTTTTAATAACGGTACTTCAGCATCATGGTCCAAGTGTCAGCTGGAGTAAACCTTTAAACAGCCTATTTTGAGAGGATTAGAAAAAGGAGTGCTGTTGGCTCAGACCAAGTGATAGAAATGTCAAGGGCTAAAACATTAATTAGACTCAGTTAAAGCTTTCAGTAATCCAACTAAAGTTGGTTCCAGAGTGTACACTCCACCTTTGATAGTGTGTGTGTCCTCCAAGTGCTCTCATCCCCGTGTCTGTCACACAGCCCTTGTATCCAGAGGCAGAGGAGCAGAGAGGAAGGGCAAGGCTTTCTCTAGTTAGAACTGAGCCCCATTTTTCTCTCCCACTTTCATGCTGAAGCACAAACTGTTGCTGTGGCTGGCCAAAGCTGAAAATCCAGCAGATACTCCTTCCCCTTCCCCACTCAGCAGGGAAGTCTTCACACTAGGCTTGTAGTAGGTTCTCCCTGCTTTAGGAAGGAAGGGCCCACACCTGATCACTGGGATTTGTGCTGTTGGTGTTATGGTCAAGGACCCGACAGAGAGCAATTGCCCCATGCTCAGGTGCAGAGGAGCTTCACACCGCACATTCTATTCACAGGCAAATGCAGGTGACTTTTGTTCCCAGCCACTTGCCTTCAGGTGCTTTCCCCTCTAATTTGCTGAACTAGAAAAGTGTCAGAAAGAGTGTAACAGGTCCTGCCCAGCTTCCAAGGGTGGCTGTTAGACTTGAGAAAGTAGTGCTGTGTAATTAAAAAAATAAAATCAGCACGAGTATGTTCTGCTTTAATATTGTTACAGATTAGTTCATTCTAAGGCAGTTCTTTAAGAAAAGAGCTTTTGCTTTCTCATTTGTTGAGGACGAATTGGTACAGTAGTTTCCATGGGTACAGTAGGGTTGTTCATTCAATAGATCTCTAATAAATAAGTTGCAGCTATTTGGCTTCTTGTTCGGAACTCATTTTAGCTTCTGGACGTGCAGCTCCATTCTGCCAATATTTTATGACCAGCTTTTCTATTATTATTTTTTAACATATTGTCCGAGCGGTTCCATGAGTGCTAGAACTAATGAAATCTGTTTTTCTAGGGCTTTGTATTTCATGCGCAATTGACTTTCATGTCGGAGAAGGTGCAGGATCCCACTGCAGCCATTCCTGAGCTCAGGATATTTGCAGTGGCTGTCCCCTGCATGTTTTTCCCTGGAGTCAGTGAGATGAAGGCTCCCAGAGCCTTTCCCATGCAGAAGTTCTTCACCCAGAGGGTGCTGAGGCTCTGGCCCAGGTTGCCCAGAGAAGCTGTGGATGGAAATGTTCAAGGCCAGGCTGGATGGGGCCCCGAGCGACCTGGTCTGGTGGGTGGCATCCCTGTCCATGGCAGGGGGGCTGTAAATGGGTGATCTTTGAGGTCCCTTTCCAACCCAAACCATTCTGTGATTTCATGGCTCAGGACAGTGTGCTGAGGGTGTCTCTCCTCCCTGGCCTGCACTCCCTCATTTCCCAAGACTGGTAGGAGCTGTGTTAATACCCACCTCATTCAGTCTCTTTGATAGTCCTGGTTGGGATCCACCAGCACTTTCAGCTCCGCCCTAGAGGATGGACCGGCATAGATAGGAAACTCTGCTCTTTTTTTTTCCCGTTTCTTTTAACTTGTTCCATCCACTTGCACAGATTTCCACGTGCACATATAGGCTCGTTTCAGAGATGTTACAGACTCATTACACACTGTCAGCTATGTGAGACTGCACACAAAAAACCTCACCAATGAGCATCAGCACCTCTGTCACCAACTCAACAGCTGCAAACACCTGCAATGACTTGTTCCCTGTTTGCAGCACCCCAAAGCAGCAGTGGTTTGTATCACTGTAGGACCCTGACGAAAGGACTTGAAGGGATTTCTTTCCCCAGACGTTTGGAGTGACAGGCAGGGAGGTGGTCCCATGAGAGTTGCATTAATTTAATTAATTGAGGGGAGAGTGAAGCTTGAGGCCCCCATGTGTCTGATGTAAGCACGTGCATGTGAGCCAGTGAAAGGAAACCTCTCTGGATGGCTGGCAGGGCTACCCTGAGGTGCTGAAGGAGTCCTGGGCAGATGGATCATGCGGAGCAACTCCTCTGTTGGTTTTGTGGGAGAATGGTAACAGAAATGATCAAGGCAGCGGTGTTACAAGGTGTGAAGGCTGAAGATTTGGTTATCCGTGGTGTGAAATGGGGGTAGGGGAGTGTCTCCTCATAGATCATTGCCTCGCTGATGCTGGCACACAAATGCCACCCCTTCCTTGTAGTTCTTGTCCTTTCCTGTGTGCAGAATGCAGTGCTGGGAGCCCTGCAGCCTGTCAGAGGGACAGAGGGAGCTCTGAGTGAAGTGACATTGCCCTTCAACTTGCTAATGGAGACCTGAGTTACTTTTTTCTCTGATCAAAGAGATTAGAGCAGCATAAACACAAAGTTGCCAAGCATGTAGCTGAAATGAGAATTAAAAGAGAAGGAAATCAGCTCTGTAAATTCTTGGTTATGTGTGTAGTTCTGTGGTTCTGTGGTGTAGTTGGGGATTTTAGAAAAGACACTGAGAGCGTGCCCACTCTGGGGCTGGTCCTCCTCCAGGGCCCTCTGGTCAGCCGCTTCCACATCCATGTTTTTTAGGGCTGGGAGTGCTCTTCAGCTCCCCCAAACACTGGGAAAGGTCATTCAGTTTGCTTTCTGCTATTTAAACTGGACTAGAATTGTACTTAAGTCCTTTTGAAAAGCTCACACAACCCAAAATTGGTTCCTTCAGACACAGATTGGCTTACTCGGAGGATGTTCTCTGGGGAATATGCATCACCTCACCACGAGTATTTTCTCCTGAGCACACCAGGAATTTATATGACTGTTTTATAGTCAGCAAGTTAAAAGCAGAGTTCAGCTGGAACAGCTGGGTGGGCCATTGATCTGAACCCAGATGGAGCATCCTAAGGGAATTAAAGGGAAATTGTTGAATTACCCAGCACCACAACAGGCGTGGAAAAGTCAATATGCGGGATGGGCTCTCCTTACCAGAGAGCCTTAATGAGGGCACTGCTCAGGCTGCCTTGTTATCTATTGCCTCTGCCCAGGGCTGACGCTGAGCTGCATTTATTTGAATTGTTGTTTCAGTGGTAATGTAAGATAATTTTATGGGTTTCCATGGATTCACTTACAGGCAGAGGAGATGTTCAGGTCTCACTCACCAGTGTGTTTGTAAAGAAAAAGCTGGATCTGTGTCACCTGGAGAAGCTACTGAGCTGGGCTGTGCCATGATCTGCTTCACCCGGTGTGAGCTCCTGTCCAGAACTCACTGCTGCACATCAGCATCCAGTGCTGCAGCACACAGCTTTTCATTAACAGGAGGTACCTGAGGTACTGTCCTGACTGAGCTAATCACAGCCTCTGGGTCATGGAAGATCTCTGGAGATGCATTTAGGCACAGCAAGGTCACAGAATGGTGTTTGCATCAGGAAAAGGGTTCTGGTTAAGGGGGCAGTGCCAGAAAGAAGAGCTTGGCCAAGCCCCAGGTCCTGGTTGTAGAAGGCTGCAGATGTCCAGTGCCCGGTAAGCCAAGCAGGACCCAGCTCTGGGCTGGGTTTGATGGGTCTGAGACTTCCCAGAGAGTAAAATTCACTCTGATTCTTGCCTCAATCTGGAGAGTATCCTGGGGCAAGCAGGGTAATGGCAGTCAGTGAGGTGCACCCTGGCTTACAGAGAAAGTGCCAAAGTTACCTGGTGTGCCTCTGCCCCATGAATGTTTTGTGGTTCCTCTGCTACCCTGGATGTCTTGTTCACTTTGTTCCATCTCCACCCAATGGACTTGCTTTTTTTCTGATTTGATCATCTTCTGCATGTATTTTAGTCCTCAGCATCTAGGACATTTTGTAACAGGAGTCAGGTTTCCATAACTTAGCTGTTTAAAATAGTATTTCCTTTTGTCTGTTCTAAATCTTCTGCCAGATCTGAGATTATTTTGATTGGCTTCAAACATTTGTAGTAAAAGGTGAATGACAGCTGCTTGTCAACCTCTCTGTGCATCCCTATAAATTCATTAATTTATCAAGGTGTTTAATGAGGATTTTAATCTGTGTTCATGGGAGGGCATTTTAAGGAGGTCAGAATTTATTACTCATGTCCAATTCACTGCTGCAACGTACTTTGGATAAAAATCTGACAGGAAAAAAAAGAAAGTTTTATGTTGGGTGAGGGAATCAAGCACATGCTTTTAACAAGTATCCATTTCTCCCCTCATTCAAATTTGGACCAGAGCCAGAGATGCTTCAAAAGCAGCAGAAACCCCAGCTCAGGCAGGAGGAGTGTGCCAGCATCTCAGGGTAACCAAAGCCTTTTTTTAGTAGTTTTAAATGAATTTTTAAAAAGAAGGAGCACGTGTAGTTTCCTCTCTGTTTTTCCCAAGTGTGGCTGCAGCCAGAGTGCAGTTAAGCATTCTGCTTCCCAGCTAATATTCTCTTGAACGTGGATTTTTGATCTCTGTTCCATAAGCAGGATGAGAGCCAGGGGTGGATGCAGATGTCCTCAGGCACTCATGTATCCAGCTGATAGTCCTGAGAGGCACAAGGCACCCAGGCAGGTTCTCTTCTAGGGTTTTGTCATGCTTGCAGATTTGAAAGTGATTTATATTTGATTCATATAAATTTTAAATACAAGTGTTGTGTGTACATCTTAGAATGGAATTAGCAAGGACGGGAGATGAGACATTTCTCAACTCTTTGCAGACACTTTCCCAAGCCTTCAAAATTGTATTTCCTCCAGATGAGCTTCAGGTGAGTTTTAAATGTCCATGGGTGGTGTGGAGGTGACTGCCAATTTCCCAAAGCAAATAGATTTTGTGGCAGATTTTCCATGCTGGTTACAGTCATGATGTGACTTATACACAAGTAATAAATCAAACCAGTAGTATGGAATGTGTATAGTTCACAAACTAACAAAAATATGTTTATGTCTGTTAGAAAATATACTCAGACATAATTGTAAAAGGTCTAAGTACTGGACAAGGTCTTTTTTCTGCTTCAATGAAATGAAGCAAAATGAGCTTGTAGTAATTCAGTAGCAGCACAGCTATAACTCAGGTGTCTGTAGGTTGTGGTGGCTCAGGGTTTTGACTCATTCTGGCTTTGACCTGATCCTCTTCATGAGGCTCAAACATCAAGTCAAGGGACAGGACACTTGATCTAGGACTGGTCTGGTGCCACGTCTGCACCCACCCTTTGGAAGGAAGTCTTTCTGTTTAGTGCTTTTCTGTGATCTAACACCCACTGGGTGATCAGCCACCTCTCCTTGGCTGCAGCCAGCACTACCTGTGCGTTTCAGGTGGGCTGCAGCCAAGCAAGGCTCCCAAGCTCAGAGAATCCAGTGGTTTTATCCCAGGCTGGTTTTAGCCAGCGTATGCCTAGCAACCTTTAAAAAACATCACTTTAAAGGAAAAGGTTGGATAAGCGAAGCTTAAATCTTCCTTTAGGGCTGCTTTTTAAATGACTTTGTGTTTTAAAACAGAAGTAGTTAAATGGTGCTCAAGTCTTTTGAAAATCCAGCTTTATCTAGATTTTTGTCTTTGGACAAGGTTAAGTTAGCAGTGTTTAACAGAGCAGGTGCCATCAGATGGGGCAGAAACTAAAATTTGCTATTGAATTTATTATTGTAATATCTGCCAGGGAATGTGAATTTCTTTTCCTTAACAATTGCTAAAATTTGCTTCTTTGGAAGCAGGCACCTGGGGAAAGAAGTAACCATGTGGTTATTCCTAGGATAATCCCCATGCACTGAAGCGCTGAGGGAGTGCTTTGTTACCCACATCTTTCAGACTATTCCCAGTTTCTAAAAGGGTGTTGTAATGCCTTAATATTATTTTAGAGTAGCTGTATGTAAGATATCCATTATTCATCTATATTAAAATAGCAGTTCAGAGTAATTTGTTTATTATTCCAATAACAGATGTGCATGTTATTGTCTGTATGTGCATTCCTTCCACTCCCAGCTGTCAGATGTACACACGTGCTGCATTCTTCAGGTTGCATCTCAACACGAGCTGTCTGCAGCCATCTCTACCTATTTCTCCTTTTCACACTGGTTCCATGGGAGCAAAATATTTTTACAAAGAGACAAGTTATTTTCTGAAGGCACTGAAAGAGAGAGAACTAGAGATTAAGGGCTTTATACAGACTTAGATAAACTCCTACAATGATAACAGGGGAACTGTGCCTGTCTGGAATATTATCCCCACAGCCAGTAATTCCTATCCTCCTTTTTCCTTTGGGAAAACCCACGTGTCACATACTCAAGATTCTTAGATATCCCAGGACCATGTGTCTTAGATATTCTAGACTGCAAAAATGCAGTGGCAAGCACAGATCCAAATGATCTAATTAACCCAACAATAAATAGTTTGTCTAGAGGCCATTTTGAGCAGAGGGCAACACTAATGAAGAAGATTAAAAGCCAGAGTCAGTTCTGTCCCACTGCCACCGCTTTTGGAAAACTCAAACAGGGAGTTTTGATCTGTAAAACCATGTAATGAGGATGCTCAAGTCCTTCTGTGAATGCAGAAAGTGTCAAAAATAGACACAAACGATGGGGTTGTTTCCTCTGCTTTCTTTGCAGAGACAATGAAATGTGTTTATTTCCAAAGAGATAATAATTCACAATAATTCACTGGTACTTTTCTCAATTAAAATAATACTGACTAAGTGACAAATTGACTCATGGTATATCTTATAAGTAAGGAAGAAGTTGAAATATGTGCATTGAAATGTGTAAGGGCTTCGTTATTTTCAGCCTGGAGCAGTGTGTGTGGGAGCAAGGGAAGGAGCCTGAGGTGTTGTGCAGGTTGAGGTGCAGCTCTCTGGTGCTTGCCAAGGGGCACAAAGTCAAACTCAGCCTCAGTGAGGCTGGCTGGGGTGGTGTTCCTGGAAAAGTGACAACCTTCATGGGCACATCCCGAGCAGATCCACTGCTTGTCTCATTCCTCCCATATCTCTGCAGCTTATCACCAGCTCCAGGACTCAGCTGGAGTAAAGGAACACCTCTTTCTGGAGTGAAAAACCCCTTTGCTGCAGAGGTGTGTGCTGTATCTATCCAGGGTGTATATCACACCTTTAAAACTGCCAGCAACCCTCAGTATTGTTAGGTACTTGTGAGTTTATTTTATCCTTGGGGAAATGGAGCCCTTCAGGTCTTACTGAGTAAACCTGGAAAGGAACAGGCAGTATTAGCAATTAATTTTACTGCCTTTATGTTCCTGTCAGTGATAGCTGTGGTGCTTATTGGTTTGCCTTTAAATGCAGGCTTTCGTAGAGGAAAAAATGAGACCTAAATTCATCTCACAAAATTTCATTTATCCAAAAGTTCAGCTTGCTCTGGTTCAGTTATCCCAACTCCTACTACAGTCCAGAGTGAGAGGAGTGGCTGTAAAAAGCTCAGCTCATGCTAAAGAGGGAGGTGCCTGCCCTTCCTCAAGGGAGGACTGAGCTGCCAGGTCAGACTTGACTCCCGTATTATGAATCCCACCCACACATCTCCCCAGTCCTTATCTAACAAAGAGGTTGCTCTGAAATCCATTTGATAAGAGCCTGCTGGGGCAATATTCATCATCATTTCATCATTTGCTGCAAGTCTCTGGTTGTAGCGCAAGCATGTTTAAAAGTGGTTTCTTCCCCAGCCATGTTTTGGAGAGAGCTGCTGCTGGGGCTGGAGAGGGTCTCGGTGGCTGTGCTTGTGACACCCAGGCTTGTTGTTGGCACCTTGGGTGACACCCTGTTGGGCCCTAGTGCTTATCAGGAGGACAAGCAGAATATCCAACTTCCCACTGTTCCTTGAGCAAGGGCCACCTCTTTCCTCTGGGGAGCCTCCCTGCCAGGGAACATCCTCCACTCCCTTATTTTGATCCAGTCCTGCCTGACTCAGATAAAAGCAACCTGTCTTGGAAAATTGTAGAAACAGAGGAGAGGCAATATGCTGAAGAAAAAATAGCTGCAAATAATTACATCTCTCTGCCATTCAACACAATGAAATGAAAATGTTACCCAAGTCCTGGCAGGAAAAGTGCAGTTTCTTCGGAGTGACTGGAGGTGCTTCCCCCGGGCAGAAGCTCCTCTCCTCTCCAGCAGAGCCGTGTTCCAAACTGCATTTTCATGCAACAGCATCTCTCTTTTCAGGGAAAGGTTTTTGTTTTCCCAAAAGCTCTCCTTTTCCCTTCCCCAAGAAACAAGCTGTCTGCTGTGTGTCCCAGTCTAAACCAGTTGAAGGTAGGCCAGCTTTTGCTCTTACCCAAAGGCAGCTGTTGTAGAGATTTGGTCAAATCCTGTATCCAAAGCCTGCTTTCACTGCTAGGCACGGTGTGCCTGTTCTATCAGCTAATCCATCTCAGGAGACTTCAAAGACATTTGCATCTGTGCCTTGAGTAGTTAATTAAGCTGAAGAAGATGGAAATTAGTAAGGGAATTATCAGGTGAACTAGCTAAGGGGGAGGCAGCAGTACATTGTGTTTAAAGATGAGCTCCTGGGCTGGAGGGAGGTTCCAGTCGTGGTTCTCAAGACAGGCCTAGACCCCATCCTGGTTACCAGCCCCATTAAAAATGGGCACAAATGATAGGAAATGCGTTCATGAGATTAATTGGTGGCATAGTGCTGGGAAAAGTTGTCACTATTGAAGAGGATAGTGGATAACCATGACAACCAAAATAAAAGAAATAGGGTGAAATTCGGTATTTCAGAATTAGGCCTACAGCTGGGGATTAATTGGTTGGAAATAGCAAGGGGGAGAATTAGGGATGTACCAGTTGGTGGCAGAAAGTCTGTGAAATGCTAATATGATGCATTCCTAAAAAAGACAAGTGCAGTCCTTGCAGTATTCACAGTGTTTTGCCAGTGAAGAAAGGGAGATTTTCTTTGTGCTTCTGACCACCCACAGTTAAGAAGAGTTAATGCCAAGCAGGAGAGGTGAAGGAAAGAGCTAATGGAGTGATCCAGAGAACTGGTGAGCCTGTCAGGTGTAACGAGGGGAAAGTACCTTTGTTTGTGTAGCAAGGCAGCATGGATGCTGAGGAAGTGTGGGGCTTGGTGTATAAATGTGTTCGAAGAGTGAACACCAGGGGAAAAAACCAACAACAGGACCATATTGGCAAAGACCAAGTGGATAAAGAATGGACTTAGACCACTGAAATTGAGAATTGAAATCCACCTATGAGAGGAGGTGCCCTGTACCAACCTTCCAGCAGGAGTGAGGTCAAATTCTTGAAGTGCTCTTGTGCTGGGCACTGAGCAGGTTCAGGAGAGCACAGAAATGATCTTGCGTGGCAGAGCTGGCATTTTTCTCATTGACCCACAACATCTCTTCAGTCCTGTGCTCCCACACAGCTCTCAGCACACACTCCCAGAACACAGAGTGCAGAGGAGGTATCACTCAAGTGGCTCTTTGGAGCAAATCCTAAAAGTTTTGGAGTTGTATTACCTAAAGACATCATAATTCTTGCATCCTAGCACATTCATTCACACTGCTCATCCTTTGGCTTCTAGGTAAAAGTTAATTTTATCTCCATTTGTTTGGGCTTTTTTTTTGCAATCTGAGTCTTGGTTTATCCTGATGCCTCTTTGGTCACAGCCACCAAACAGAGGTGTTGGGAGGGATGCACATGGGAGTGCTGCAGAAGTCAGCAGAGAGGGACTGTGTTCTCCAGGGTGGCTCAGGACTGAGGAAACGGCTACAGAGCAGCAGTTTTACAGGAGTGTGAAGCTGTGAGGGGAGAGGTGACCCCCCAGGAAAATGGCACCAGGATTGCTTCATCCAGGGCTGTCTGCACGTGGTGCCTAAGTCACCCGGTCTCACTGTGGCTATTTCCTTCGGCAGGACCCAGCCAAGGTATGATCCAGGGTATATCACTGCTCTTGGCTTGGTATCAGCTCTCCTGCACAGCCATGGGTAGTACTTAAATTAGTAATAACAATTATATAAATAAAATATCATTGTACTTTCCGAAGTGAATAAAATAGACATGAATGCATTAGATTTGGATTCTAATGGCTTAGATCTGTTGCTGAATTATTCCCTTCTAATAGAAGTTTGACTGCAAGAACAGCTTTAGAAGCAAATGGAGAAGCAAATTGGTATTGGGAACTGCAGCAGGGTATTAAATGGGAGCTCAGCCCAGGAAAAGACTGTTCCTCAGACCAGCAAGGCTGGCTCTGCTCTTGCAGACTTCTCCACCCTGTTTCTTTCCCTGCTTTGTCTGGGGTTCAGGACGCCACAGAACCAGCTACGTTTCCTCTGCCATTCCCAGTTGAAACTCAGCAGTCTGTTCATAGTGAGCGTATTTCCCCAGCCTTCCTCCAGAGCTGCAGAGATGCTCCATGGCTCTGGCCCCGAATTCCAGCACGGGCTCATGTGCTTGCTCAAAACTGAGAAATCACAATTCAGTTGCTGATACTTCTTCCCCCTCACGTTGTAGGCCCCTCCTCCAGCTGTCCTGGCAGTTCATGGCAAGGCCCCCAGACCACAAACCGAGCTCACCAGGCAAAGCTGTCTGACCAACAGGAGGGTTTCAATTTCACCCATTGCTGCAAAACTTCTGCAGCATTTCTGCTGGTGTTCCTCCAGCCTAGGGCCACTCTTTCCAGTTGTGAGTAAGGCATTTTGTGCTGCAGTTTTCTGCTTAAGGTTTTAATAATATTCAGACTGAAAGTAATTCAGTCACCTTTCTGCATTTCTCATATTTCCTCTAGCATGCCTCTCAAATTTGATGGGGTTTGAAGAAAGCCAGCTCTGCTGCACGCCTAAAGAGCATTTGGGTGTTCTTCTTCAGTGATCTCATTCCCTCCTGCATCCATTCCCATTCCATCAGTGTATTAGTTGTAGAAACCCCAGTGTGTTCCAGATGCTGAGTGATCAAATGGTAGCAAAGAGCTTGGGTGAAGTATTCCGTGCTGGGGGGGGTTGAGGAAGGAGAAACCTCAAAACTTTCTATCTTCAGAGAGAAACTGCCGGTCCCTGCCGTGCTGTTCACAGCTTCCCAATTTGAATCCAGAGTTGTGAAAATGTGGAAACTGTGAAAATATGAGCTGCGAACACTGGGAAGCTGTGAAGCAAGGAAATGGGTGGGGATTTGCAATCTCTCTTGAATGCAAAGGTTATAGATTCTGCTTGAAAACTTAATTCTCTGAGAAGTAAGTTTTTGTCACTACAACAGCAAGAGAAAGCACAGGCAAGGTGACAGAATTGTTTTGGTTGTGAAAACCTTTCATTTCTTTGCTCATAACTTCCTGGCATTTTTGTATTTGAGGCAGTGTTCTTCAGACCTGGCCTCTGCCAAAAGGCAAATTTGCTTTGAGCAAAGCCAGTTGTCTTGTTTCTGAGCCTGGAAGTGAGAAGCAATAATAATAGTAATAAAACAGACTTCCATTTCATTTTATTTTTCTTTTGAATACTTTGCAGCAAAAGGGTGTGACAGGTGATGTTTCCTGTAGGAGCAGCCTTGGTTGAGGAGCCATGCCTTGCGTTGGCCCAGGGAAAGCTGAGTTTGATTTGTCTGAAGTACTGGTGTTGAGAGTCACCTGCTGGGCCTGGCAGTGTTGTGTCCCTCAGCTGGCCCTGTGAGGAAGGGCTCACCTGTTCAATGGCTCCTGGAGAAAACTTTTTGGAAGAGGGGAAGGCCAGTCATGGATTTAGCAGGTGGCTCACAGGGAGGTGTCTCTGGCTGGTACTGTCACATTCCTGGGGCTCGCAGAAGCCAGGAACAGCCATGGTTTTTCAGCACAGATCCACGGAAGCTGCTTTCTTGTGAATCGGAGTGGAGGCAAATGCATCCTTCCAGAGGGAGGGTGGCCTGTGCGAGCCAGCTCAGCTGTGTTCCTGCCCCCAGGAATGGGAGTGCAGTTGTGCCTCCCAGAGCCAGAAGGGCTTTATAGCGGCAGCGCTGGCTCCTGGTGAGCCCTTTCCCTCATCCACGCCATTCCCGAGGCTGACAAGCCCTGTGCTACGGTGCATGAGTGCAGCTCATGGCTTGAGCCTGTTGCTGGCACGGAGAGCGTGGTGTCAGCAGAGCTCAGGGGCCTGGCGGTGTGTCCAGCGTGTGACCTGGCTGCAGCTGCCTCTGTGTGCTCCCTGCCGGAGCGGAGCGCTCTGATCATGCTCTGGGAGCCAGAGCAGACCCAGCTGTGGTGACAAGATGGGAGCGGACACATCCAGAGGGACCTGCTGGCCCTGTCACTGGTGACTTCTGATAGGAACAGTGGGGCAGCTGCTTTAGTAGAGACTTGGAGCACCCCGTTACCTGACGGTCCGCCACCCCCATGGCTACAGATAAGGAGTGCTCCCCCTCGAATAAATAATTCCTTCTACCTGAAATCAAGGTAGAATGGCAGGAGCCGGAACTGTGCTTCAGCGAGTTGTCTCATCCCAGGGCCCTGCATATCCTTCATCTATGGCAGGTGTCTAAACCCATTAAAAGCTGGACATTAGCAGGCAGGGAGGGTTAAGGAGCAGGTGAGGTGTTACTTGGACATCTCAGCTGACACTGAACTAGGAACAGGGAAGTTGGCATCCCTCCTGACAAACCTCACTTCGTAGTGCCTTCTGATGCTGCAAAGTGGGCATTTAAATTCCCTGCCAGGGCAGCCATTCATCACAAACACGTGTAGACTTAATTGCTAATTAATTTTCCCTGGCCAGGGTAGATTTTTTCCTTCAGTGTGTGAAATCTAGGAGAACTTTGTGAGCACCAGCCACAAATTAGTTGTGTGTAATCAGTGTTCCCTCACTTGGGTGAGAAGTAACAGTTCATCAGCCCTTAATTAGCTCGGACTTTCTTGAGAGCAGTTTCCAATTTTTTGACGGGGAGATATACATCTTGTTTCTCTTGTAGCAAAACAAAGAAGGTAATTTTGCCTTGAATTGACAAATTGGGCTGTGTTTGTTGGTGTTTTCCTCCTTCTGATGGTGAGTGCAAAGCTGCATGTTGTACCTGGATTGCTGAGCAAATTGTTCAGTTCGTGTCTCTTGTCACACAGAAAAGAACACTGATTATACAAGAAAGAGAGTTTGAGCTCAGTTTAATTAACTTGTGAATGGGCATCCAGCGGTGTTTGGAGTGATGCATTAAGGTGGGGAAGAGCTTTTCCATACCTCGTCAGCATCAGAGAAGTTTTGTATTTTGTGTCTGTTGGAGGTGAGTGCCATTTCTGCTCATTGTACAGGCAGAAACGCTGCCACAACAGAAAAATTAAACCTCCACAGATTAGTCAGGTCCCAAAAAGTGTCCTGCCAGGACAGAGCACCTGCCTGGCTTGTGAGCCCCTTTGGGAGGCACTGCAGGGAGGGTGCCCATGCCCAGTGGCAGAGGGTGAGCCCCGAGTCCACTCACAGCAGTGCCAGGGTGGCTGCAGCTCGGGGCTGCCCCGACCTCGCCCCGCTGGCATCTCCTCAGCCCAGGCTTAGGTGTGACACCGGGGCAGGAGGGAAATGCTGGGTGAGAAACCCACAAAGAGCAAACTGTCCTCTTGCAGCCTCTCAGCTGTTGGTGGAGCAGCCGGAATTTAAGAATTGTGTGCACCAGCTGCTGTGCTGGGGACAGAGCATGGTTCCCAGCGGGTACTGAGCGCTTTGCAGCAGAGGGGTCTGTGCGGGGCTGCCAGGGTGGGTGCCAGGTGTGTGCCAGGAACACCTAACAAGGTTTAATTATGATTTACCTGGGGAGATTTACCTTTATTACCTTGGGAGAGAGCCCCTCTCTGGCTGCTGGGGCAGGGGAGTGGGAGTTGGGACCCAGGAAGAGGGCAGGGATTGAGTTGGCCTCTGTTTTCAGACTCCAGAGGAGAGGCTTTGATAAGGTGTGTCAGGGTTGACGTGTGCTGCAGCAGCTCTTCTTATTAACCTGATGGAATCCGTTTTTGTCTTTTTTCCCTATTGAGAACCCCCCATTACAAGGTCATTTTATAGGTGGCTCCGATGCCCTGACACCTGGTGTCTGTAGGCAGAAATCCAGTTTGATAGGGAAGGCAGTGATCAGACATTTGAGAGATGGAGGGATCCCAGTGAAAATGGTTGGACATACAAACTTCCAACCTGGTCATGTTAAAAAAGAATAAATTTCTTCTTAAAGTACACTTGAAAACCAGCTTTTATTCAACATCCCAGATACCAGATTTTTACTTTCTACATAAGTGATTAAACCAGACTTCTGCTAAGACCAAGTTTGCTCACAGTCTTTTAAAAGCAAAAATCTCTTAAATCAAATTTAAATCTATTAAGCAGCACATGATTGTGGCTGGAGAAGGCCAGACTATTAATGCTTGGTATTGCTTTGTTAAAATAATACAAGAATTTTCAGTGTTAGCAGCCTGTGGTGCAGATGCAGAGGGTTCTTTTCATCTGGTCAATTCACTTGTTAAGTTTTAGCTTCATTCAAATCTGAGAAACCAATGACAGATTATTAATGTAGGAAAACTTGCATGGCCCTTCTCAGTCTGTGAATATAAGAAAAACTTACGCATCTGAGCTTTACTAGTTCTACAATTTTAGAGGTCTTTAATTGTAGTCAGCACCATTCTCTCTAAAAATACTTTGTTTAATAAAGCTTTGTGCATGCAATATGCATTTTTCAGAAGCTTCTCTTTGTTTTCTTACATGTCTAGCACAGTGAAGTTAATTTATGTACCTAAATACATGCTGTTTGATTTTAATTGAATAACGGTTTCTCTCCAACTAGAGCTTATCACGCATCACCAAAAAAAATAATAGTAATTTAGATTTAAAGAATAGTTTAATCAGGTTTGCTTCAAAAAGGCCCTAAAAAGTACAATGTAATTGAAATTAAAATTATTATTTAAATTGTTTTTCCTCTCACTGACTTCAATGATGATTCAAGTTGCTTATGGAAATCTATTAATTGAATCAGGCCAAGGCCAATCCTGCTATGAGTTCCCCACTGTGCAGTCTCAGCCTGAAGGTAGCTGGCAATCGAGAGGATGGAAATACCTAAAGATGTTGGTAAGGGAGGAGTCAAATCTGTCATTTTTACCCTGCTGTATGTAGCAAGAGTCACATTTCTGTCACATCTAAGACCACTGAACCGAGGTTGTAAAACCCCTCAGTTATTTATGCTGAAACAAAAGCAGCATGCACACCCAGGTAAGCAGATGGGATGACAAGCCCAGACCCCAGATATTGTTGGCCTCAGTGACAAAACACTTGGGTACAGCCTTGGGATACCCAGGAAGATGTGCCTGTTCCTGACACTGCACCTGGGCTCTGGCTCCTGCCTTAGGGGCTGTGCCCAGAGCCAGCCTGAATGTCTCTGGGAAGGATTGGCACCCTGGTGGCAGCCCTGCTTCATCTCACCAGGGCTTTGGAAATAACAGTGTGGCTGCTCAGGGTTTGTGTGGGCAATGCCAGTTGTAAAGAAAATTTATGAGTAACACGGTGACACCTTACGGATTCAGAGGAGAGACCTGGCTTTGCTTCCAGCTGAGGCTGCCAGGAGAGGTGCAGAGGTCCAGACCAGGGTTCTCCAGCATGGAAGGGGTTCCTCTTTCTATCTTCAGGGCTAAGGCTCAAGTCTGAGAGTGTGGGTAGTGTTGGTTGGAGGAAAAGCTCTGTTAGGGCCCTTCTCTTTTCCCTGGGTATTCAGCTGTGCTGCCAAATGACACAGCCTGCTGGATTCCAGCTTGTCCCACTGATCTCTCACATCACCTCTCCTTTTCCTTACCTTTCAGGTTATTTCCAGGATTTGTTGAACAAGTCAGAAAAGGCCCTTTATGATGCGTTTCCAAGCCTGTACGGGGAACTGTACACTCAAAATGTGAAGGTCTTCAAGGACTTGTACAGCGAGCTGCGCCGCTACTACCGCAGCTCCAACATCAACTTGGAAGAGGCCCTCAACGAGTTCTGGACGCGCCTGCTGGAGCGGCTCTTCAAGCTGCTGAACCCCCAGTACCACATCACGGACGAGTACCTGGACTGCATGGTGAAACACGCCGAGCAGCACAAACCCTTCGGGGAGGTGCCCAGGGACCTGAAGGTGAAGGCAACCCGAGCCTTCATCGCGGCACGCTCCTACGCCCAGGGCTTCCTCGTGGGCAGCGACGTGGTCAAAAAGGTGTCTCAGGTACGCTGGGCTTCTCCCTTCCCCTCCGTCCTCACACTGGCAGGAGTCTGTCAACCACTGCTCTTGGGGAGGGGGGGTTATTTCCCCTTAATGTTTTCATAACAAGGCAAACAGATACTTTCCAGCTTTAAAAAATAAACTGCTTGAGGGTTACCCACCAGTGGGAGGGAGCAGCAAACCTGAACTTCCACAGGCGCTGACAGCAGCACTGGCAGTGAGCTGTACCTCACCACAAATCAGCTTTTGCCTCATTTTAACCTGTGTAGCAGAGTGCCAGGGAGATGTCACTCAGCCAGGCTGTAAAGCCATTCCATTGCTTGGCCAGATCCCTCGTGCTTCCCCGACGTGCCTCTGAATCACGCTGCCGCGTTTGCCTCCTTGATGAAGATGTGCTGCAGGGCGTGCAGAGCTGCATTGCCACGGCGGCGCTGGGAATACAGGCGGAGGGATGTGTTTCAGAGGCTGGCCATGGGATCCTGTGTCTGTTTATGTAGCCTGTCTATTTGTACAGCCTCTGTGTACAGAGAGGGGGAGTTTGGAAAGTGCATTGGGATCTTCAGGGATGAAAGGTGCTATATAAATGTAAATTAACATGACTGAATCCAGGGTTCCAGAAGGAAGAAAATTGTCTGTATTCTTTACTGCAGAAGCAGCCTTTCAGAGCCAGAAGAAAGTGATTGTCCTGAAACAGGATAGTCAGGCTTTTCACACAGGTAGCGAGGAGAAAATCCATAATAAAAAAAAGGCTTGCATACTGCATGTGGAGATGGGAATCAGCAGGTGTGAGAATCGGGGTGTGATTAAACTGGGAATGTAAAAATCCAGAATCACAATTGATTTCCTCGGAAGGTAACGTGTGGTGATGCGGAGCAGAGGACGGTGCCACTTAATGCAGCAAATCCAGACTTTGATCTCGGGAAGCAACATTAATGTGGTAACAGTGACAAATGCTTTAATTCATCAATGTGGGACTATAAAACCGTTCCGCTACCCAAGAGCCTTTGTACATCTCATTAACATCACACTCTCCTGACGTTTAAGACAGATAAAAGAGGAGAATGATGTAATTTCAGGGGAACGAAAGCAAAATACTTTTCATAAATCCTCTGAATGGCAGAGATTTCCAGCTCGATGGGCATGATCCTGCCTGTAGCTGAGATGGGTGGGTAAAGCAGGCTGGCTGGACAACTGCAGGTGTGGTATCAGCCAAAAAGAAGGACCTGAGATACCAACTTGCAGTATATTTTTCCCCTACCTTCATGTAGGCTTCTGACCCACTGGATTTTGATTCTGCTCCCCCCTTTCTGAGTTTTCCTTCTCTTGGGCATCACTTACGAAACAGGATGTGGGGAACATGACAAGTCACAGATCCTCCTTTTCCCTCAGCCTCCCCCAGCCCATTCCTTCAGGATGGAGGGTTTTCCAGGAGGGTCCCAAACATTCCTCTCTCACAGGAGCCCTCCCTGCCATTGCTGCAGCACCAGATGCATGAACTGAGTCAGAAAACCTCAGCACAGCCTCCCTGAGAGCTGATTTTGTTATGAGGACCAAAACTGGCTCATTTTCCCTGTCTTCTTTGCCCACTAACTTTATTACTTGTGGATTTACACTTGTGTCAAATGGATGTGAAGTGCTGGACTCAACCCACAACTGGTGCCTTGGTTCTACTCATTTTTCATGTTGCTCTATACTTGTGACATTAGAAGGAGGTTAGAAACTGGGATTCAATCTTCCTGTCAGCTGGAATCAGCACTCTTAAAAACAATCTCTTTGAGCTGGAATTTCATGTGGAGCACTGGCAAGTGTTTTGGTCAGGAAATCTGAGAGAGCCTGTTGAAGTGGACACTTAGAAATAAACTAGCCAGCTTTGGACTTTGGGGAAAAATAGATTACTTTGGTTTTATTTATTTGCAAATCCCAGAAAAACAACAGATTTCTGCTAAACCCCTCCTGGTTTCAGCTTCTTGGTCACTTCCAGTTCAGTGTGTGCCCTGTATCCTGTCACTCTTTCAGGTCCTGGTGCAGAGGGAGGTTACTGGGCACTCCAGAGAAGGACTGATGCTGTTTGCCAGAGTTCCTAGCGGGGGAGAGCCTCCCTGAGTGAGCTACAGGCGTGGATTTAATGAGATTTCTTTAATCCCTGCTGTGTCTCCTCTGTGCCCAAGGGGTGCTTCTTCCCCAGCCTTCAGCTGCCCGGAGCTCAGAGGAAGCCACAGCTTCAGGCAGCCCTTGGCCAGTGGCTGGTAGGGACAGGAACAGGAGCCACGTGTGGGAGCGAGCCCTCTGTGTCCTGCTGGGCATAAATCGTTTGAGGGCAGACGGGGAGAAAATGGCAAAACCATTTTTCATCTTTACTGCCATCCAAGCTTTCAAGGCAAAGTCACCCTGACAGACTGCAGGCTCTGACACCAAGTTCTAAAACTTGTGATTGGTGGCTGCTGCCACCAGCCTGGCCTGGCACAGAGTGAGGGGTTACAATGGGCCACGCCTGGCTGGGGGCTGGGGACAGCATCTCTGTGTTCACGTGCAGGTTCTGTGTTTCTGTAGCTGTGCTTTCAGCACAAATTGCAGGTTTTCATTTAAGTTGCACAATGCCAAGTGTGTTTTTCCTCACCTGCATGAAGTAGCAGCTACCAAAATGGCAGCAGCCACAAAATCCCTAGTGCAGGGCACTTGAAGGGGCTCCCCCAGGGATGCCACCTTGTTCTGCGTGCCAGGGCGAGAGAGAACAAATAGCGCAGCTCTGTTTAGGATCCTGTTCATTGCTTGTGAGATTGGCAGCTGCCCAAAACCAGGATTTACTCCAGCTCTGAGCATCAAGAGAACAGGAGAGGGCCTTGTGCTGATGGAGTTGCTGCCTGCCAGCTGCTGCCCAGAGATGCTCCCTCACTACTGCCCAGACATCTCACTGCTGCTGCCCAGAGATGCTCCCTCTCTGCTACCCAGAGATGCTCCCTCACTGTGCCCAGAGATGTTCCCTCACTGCTGCCCATAGATCCTCCCTCTCTGCTGCCCTGAGATCCTCCCTCTCTGCTGCCCAGACATCTCACTGCTGCTGCCCAGAGATGCTCCCTCTCTGCTACCCAGAGATGCTCCCTCACTGTGCCCAGAGATGCTCCCTCCCTGCTGCTGGGAGCAGTTGCTGTGCTCAGCAGCGAGAGCGAGGACGCGCTCCCAGGAAATATGTGGGGAGGTGAACTGGAATATGGCGGGACTGGGGGGAGCAAAGCTGAGACAGAAGAAATGGCAAGGGCTGGGAGGTAACCCTTTATAAACACAAGCAGACAGCCCTGAGGGAGATGCAAGGTGATGAACAGCAGTGGCTGTGACCTGGCTGGTTCCTCACGTGCTGTTCACACACGGTGATATTGCTCCGGCCTCTTAGGTCGGTTCTGCTGCACAGAGCGCCCTGGGGCAGGGGCAGAGTAGGTCCTGTCTGCAGCAGAACACCCGGGAAGGGCGGTGAGGCTGCACAGGTCCATGCATCCCAGTGCCATGGAGGGTGAGGAGAGCTGCCCTGTGCATGCCAAAGAGTGTCCAGAGTCCTCCAATTCCCTGTGGAGCCCTGGCAGCTTGTGAGTGTTGGGCAGAGCACAGAGAGCAAAGACGTAATGTTCCATTTCCAAAGGCACAGAGGGGAAGTAATTTGAGATGAATTTTGCTCATCAGTCAGAAAATGAGTTATTATGACAATCTTTCCTTTGCTGGGTCTCCATTGGTTCTTGTTTCTAAATTGTAAGTTTCCCCAAGGTAGTAGAGATTGATGTGAAGCAACACCAGCTACGTAAGCAAGAAACACTTACTCAAATAATCGATTTTAATAGTTGTTTGCATTTCCTTTTCTCAGTAGATGTTTTTAAGGCGGATTCTCATTTGAGTTTGAAGCAAAATATAATGATTTTCTTTATAAGCTTTTTCACTAAATCCTGTATTTCATTTTACCAATGAAAGTTGAAGTCAGCTATCAGTACATTTTTATTTAAGCAATCCTGTGTTTCACAAAACGTTTCAGCCTTATTTTTTTAAACTTCTGTGTTAGTATAAGGTACATGGCAGCTTTCCTATTTACCAGATGACTAATTTTTAAACACATGGTGGGTCAAGCTGCATTTGTCTGGGAACTGAATTCCAATTAAAACATCCTAGAAATAGAATTTTTAGAAATGTTTTTAATGGTTAAGGGAATATGCTGAAGACATATGGAAAACAATGTTTATCTAAACATGCTTTACATTTCCAACAAGTCAATAACATAACAAAGACAGTATGCTCCTCATGTGCTTTAAGATTGCAGCCATTTTTCATACCCACTTTTTTCCACAGCTTGAAAGGACATACTTGACTTCTGTCTTTCAGCTCCCGGTTGCTTTTCTGGTGAAGTAGACATAAAATTGATCTTACTGAATGAAATGAAGGTATAATCTTTTTCCTCCCACTTGTGAAAGCACTGTGCCAAAGCATCTCCAGAGCAGTGGACTCTGGTCCCATGTGCTCGGTGGCACATCTCCATCCTTTCTGCGGCTGATCTCTTTTGAGAGCATCAGCAGCAAGTACACACAATCATAAATAACATGTTATTTCATTTCAAGGATTTCACTTCTGTGATAGGATTAAGCATTTATGTAAATTGGCCTCCTCTTCGTCCTGCAAAGACAGCGCTAGTGTTTGCAAATAGATGTTACAGGAGTGTTGTTCCATGGCAGTGTCAAGTGGCAATACTCTCATATCCCCACATTTATTTCCCTGTCACTGGGTGTTACCTCACCTCTGGCTTTGGAGCTGTGCAGCTTTTGCATGGCAGAGATGTGTGGGTTTGTGTCCTGCAGTTTCCGTGTGGCAGCAGGTCCCAAAGGTGCTGGTGTCACCAGCAGGTGGAGGTGGGAGTGGGCAGGGAGGCCCCTCACCACAGCCAGGTACAAACAGCAGATGCTGGAGCAGGCTGGGCTTTTCTTGGTTTTCCTTTCTGTCGTTGCAAACTATTGATGAAGCTTTTCAGAAACGAGCTGGTCAGTGCCTGTGCTAGAGGTCTGTGGTGCAGCAGGCTCAGCAGCAGTTCACAGGGTGCAGAATGCCACAGGGATCCTTGGCAGGACTGGCTGTACTGGGAGGAGGGCAAGGAGGACTGAAGGCCCAGGGTGGGAATCCTGCAGTGCTTCAGACACCCCTTCTGTGAACGCCATCTGAGGCTCCAGGCTGAAATAGCTCTTAACCTTCAGGGACTGGTCCTGCAGCAGCTCCTGTGCTGGCTGCCTTTTGCCCTTGTAGCCTCAGGCACAGCTGTCCAGACCTGCCCGTGACTGGGTGACCTCGAAGGGGGCTGGGACCTGCCCTTCCTTCCCAAGGGAGGTGTCACCTCTGCTCAAGTGCCTCATGTTCTCTTGCCCAGCTGCCCCTGGCAGTTTGTATGTGAGATAGCGTGGCTGAAAACATTTCAGATCTAAGTTGCAGTCAGCCCAACTCCCCCTGCAAACCCAGGAGCTTAATATCCCTTTCCCTGAGCTGGCTGTGCTCCCTGGATCATCACCCTGCCATCAGCAGCCTTCTTGCTTTAAACACCTTGGTAGAGCAGCTCCTGCAGCCCCACGCACACCGCTGCTCCTTTCCAGCACTGCTGCAAGTAATGCTGGGGAGGGAATTGTGCAATAACATTGGAATTTGTTTGGATAGATTCAAATCAAGCTGGATGAGAAGCATGCAGTCTTGAACACATCCTTATGTATTTCACATATCACTTTCCAGTATTTCTATCCCTTATTATGTTTCAATCAGAACCCTTCAGGGATAAAAACCCATAGGTGTTCTGAATAGAATAGAAATAATGCAGGCAGGGAGATATATGTCTCCCATATTTACCTGCTGGTTAAAAGTCAATTGAATCTAGTTTTCAAAGGATTGAAAATTGTACCAGCTGGAAATACCTGTGTTAAATGAACAGAGCAGGGGTGTGTGGAATAGGCAGGTGCTGGCTTGCAGTATTTTCCTCTGGAGGGAGAGGACATGACAGCAGTCTGTCTATCTACATGAATCTCTCCCATTTTAATATCTGAAGGCAGTTAGGTACTCGACAGGAATCCAAAGACACAGATCCTCCCGATTAGCTGTGGGTGCTGCCTCTGGAGCCACTGTCACAGCCCTGTCGAAGTGCCCTCACCACTGGCTGGAGGGAGACAGGGACAATGCTGCTCCCGGTTTCACTGCCCCAGTTTGCCTGGATTACCCCAGTCTTCATATTTTTATTTTTTTCCCTGAGTCTGCAGAATGGGCATTTGGCTGCTGGGCTGGCAGGGCTGGACCCAGGCAGTCTGTCTGGCCTCAGGCCTAACAGCAGCTCTGGTGTGCTGGAGCATGAAGGGCACGGATTTGGCATCAGCCTCCATCCTCAGTGTCCCTCCCACAGCGCTGAACTCAGTACAGGCAAAGCAAGAGGGTCTCTGAACCATGCTGGGGTTGTCTGTGCCTTACCTGTGCCCTACCTGTGCCACCAGACCCCAGCACGGCCACCCCCAGCACACTGCGCCTGCGCCCCACTCGCCTCTCATCCCTGGCAGGTTTGGGAACGTGCTTGATGGATCTTGAATGATGGGCTTGGCGAGGCTTAAAACTCACCGTGCTCCAAGGACTCATGGTTGTGCATTTATGGAGGGAAGATGCAAAATAATGACTGAAGTGATTATACAATTCATTAGACTTTGAAAGAATCATATTTCTGTCAGCCCTGCAGCTGTTTCTTTTAGAGTTTCACTCTGAAAAATTGGAAAGCTTGGTTCATTTAACACACGTCAAGGTGCTAATTACATCAGGGCTGGCATAAACATGCACAAGGCAGCTGCTGACCATGTGCTGGAGGGAGCAGGGTGTTCTCCCCACAGCAGCTCCCCCGCACCGGCCGAGGGCTGGGCACACCTGCAGCCCACTCCTGTCCCCAGAGGAGCTGGGCACTGACTGCCCAGTGCATGGAGCAGCCATAGCCCGGATTTCCAGTTACACAGGTGGAGGTGCAAAGAACATCACAGCCCTCCTGGGTTTTGGTCGTAATATTTGAGGGTCCCTCTGTGAGGGGACTATGAAAGTGAAATGTTTCCCAATATGAAGTGGCCACATTGCAGATAGCCCTGACCATGGAGCTGGCCAGCTCCCCTGTGGAACACAAACCTGTCCTCCGAGTGCTGGTTGGTTCTAACAGAGAGCAAGGCTGGCTTTCCCAGCCCGTTCCTGGGCTGTTGGGCATCCCAAGGGAAGCTCAGGAGCACTCCTCACCGCTGGCCTAGCAGGATCCACTCCCCTGCTTGACCTGCTTTTGTAGCTGCTGTTCTTCACACTGACAACTTTATCCCAACTGTACAATTCCAGCCGAGGGATTTGGGGTAATTGGAGTGGCTTTGAACACCCACCTGCATTTCCCAGCACACACAGCCTGATCTGTGGCTTGAAGAGCTGACCTGCTTTCCCTTGGACACTGCCCCAGAAAGGGTTTTTCACAGCTGGCAGAACTTCTCTCACCTGCCTTTAAGATTCCCATGAGAAGGTCAGAGAGGGTGCCAGGAATGGCTCAGGCTGTGTGGCTGGTTCAGCCCCGGTCCTAGGAGATCTCCAGCTGTAGGTGCTTCTGCCTCCAGCTTCCAGCACCCCTGGCTGCCTCTGAGGCCTGCCTGCTGTCTGCTGGCTCCAGAGCATCCCTTGGTTTGCAAACCTAAGTTGCCCAATGTCACTGGGTCAACTGGTGCTCCTGGAGCTTAGAATGGCCATTCAGACAGCAAGCCTTCTACCTGGGAAAATACACCTGAGAGCCTGTGCAGGACACAGATACCTGGAGGTATTGTGTTTCACCCCAACCAACCCCACACCAGACCAAAAGCCCAGATCCCAGTGCCCACCTTGAGTCTGCCCTGCTCCTCGGAGATGAGAGCCAGGAAGGGAATGGGAGAGCAGCCACAGGGCAGGGACATGGTTGGTGTGGGAAACACCAACACCAGGACACAGAGAGCTCCCTGCAGGTCACCCTCATACCCCCCTGGGCAAGATTTCCAGAGGGAATAGAGCCCACAGAACAACACTTCCACCAGCAGTGCTAAGGAGCAGCTGAGCCTCATCCCTCCATCAGCTGACCTGCCCGTATCCCCCTGACAATCCGGGAGGGTCTGGGGGTGTGACAGCACTTCCAACAGCCTGTAGTTTTCACCCAGGCCTCTTTCTCCATCCCCGAATCTCTCTACTCTACCCAGCCCTGCTTCCCCTGGGAAGCAAGGCACAGATGGCTCACAGCAGCCTGGGGGGAATGTGCAAGGGGAGAAGGGGGGTAGGAAAAATACCAGCAAGAGCTCAACTTATTTTATTGGTGTTAAATGCCTTTCAGATGTACTTAAAGGCCCCTGAAGGCCGAGGAGTCCAGTCACATTGCAACTAGGCTGCAGGTTCTCATTTGCTTTTAAGCCAGGCTTCAAAAGGAGAAGGGATTTGGGGTTGGATGATTCTTTTTTTCTTTTTTTTTTTTTTTTTTTTTTTTTCCTTTGTTTGAAGCCAGCACTTCAAAAACAGCATCTGCAGCTTGGCTGCAGGTTCTGGGTGCCAGAGGAGCTGGCCATCTCCTCATGGGCACAGGGGAGCGCTGCCACCGGCCCTGGGGTCAGTCTCATGCCTGGAAGGCATCTGGAGCCAGGCTCTGTGCCCGAGAGCAGCGACACAGCCCAAACACCCTGTGCTGCTGTGGTAGGAGCTTGGTGCTGCTGCTCTTGGAAGGATTGTCCAGATCCCTGTGGCTTCCTAAAGCTCAGCTTCTCTCAGCTCTCAGGAAGCTGGGATGGGAAGGAAGGATCGTTGCTTGCTCAAAGACCCTGTAGCTCCTGGATGTGACGTACAGAGCTGGTCCCAGCACCAGTGCCTCTGCGGCTGCAGTTCCCTGAGCCCTTCCTCTCTGCATCCAACACTTTGGTCCTTCCAGACACCTTTCCAGGAAATAATTGACTTGGATAAAGAAAGGTTTTTTGGAGTGAGGAGGGCATAGCAGCTTTTAGCTATGTGCAAGTCAGATCATCATTTCCATGGTGCTTTTGTGCCCCGGTATAGCTCAGGGTATTTTTGGAGGCTTTGAATATTTTCCAAGCACTAGGCATTAGGGGAATGACAGAAAATCCCTCTCCTCTTTGCCCCTCTCTGTTCTCGTGTGAGACCTCTCAAACGAGGTCCCAGTTCAGCAGAGTAAAAACCCTCCCACCGTTGCAGCTTCAGCGAGGTGCGGGGTCAGGAGGAATTGCACCCCTCTTTTGCACGAAATCTAACACTGTAAAAAGAGGTCTACACATCAGTGGGTGCTGTTTGGAAAATCAGCATGTGACCTGGGAAGGAGCTTTAGTGGGAGAGAGCACAGACCATGGTGGGGCTGAGGGAGGAGTGTTTCATGGCTCTAGAAAACAGGCTCTTGTTACCTCTGGGCATCTGTGGGTGTGCAGAGATGGGTACCTTGGGCTGAACATGCAAATCACAAGTTTGATTTGTTCTTCATAGACACAGAGGAAGGATAAGAAGGTTTTTTCCCCTGTTCTGGAGGAATCTAGCCCATTTTGAGCAGAGTGCTGCTGCGTGTCCTGCAGGCTCTAAAGCCCTGGCCATCCCCAGAGCTGTCCGCACTCAGGTCTCTCTGGGCCCTCTAGTGCCTGTGCAGGGCTGTCTCATCATTTGAGCTGAGTGCTTTTCTTGTCTACAAGTAGTTTCTCCTCCCTGTGTTTGTGCTTCAGAAAGTTTCTAACTGTTCTAAAGTTATGTTTAGGTCCTGTGAAGGGTAACTTCACTCTCCTGAAGTGCAAAAGGAGAGAGTTGGTGACATCTTGTTATACTCAAGCCTCCTGTGTTTCTGCGATTCTCTGCTTGGAAAGCATGTTAATGAAGTACAGGGCAGGAGCTTTTTTTTTTTTTTTGCTAGAAGCCTTTCACACTGAATGTTTTCTAAATTGGCTGGGGAGTGGCAAGGAACCCAGTGAGTGACTAATCCCCCAGCCCATCCTCTCAGCAAATGGCTTGTGAAAGTCATTAATTTTACTGTAATTGATTTAAACATTGCTCAGGAGGAGGAAAAATTAAGGAAACCAATGCCACTCTGAATAGAGAATTATGTGTTCCCAATTTTCTGTCCAATTATCTCCACACGTGCCCATTCTGCGCTGGTTGCTGAGCAAACACCGTGCCAGGGAGTCAAATCCCAGCTCAAGGAACCTGTGATGAGCTCCAGCGCCAGGGCGTGAGCCAGGAGAGTCTGCAAAGGTCTCTGGCTCCGGCAAAGCACTTGCCTCCAGCAATTCACAGCTGGTTGGGTGGCTCCACCAACAAAGCACCGACACGGGAGACCCTGGAGAGTCGCCTTGGAAAAGCACAGAGCTGGGCCCTGGCTGCGAGCACAGTCCCGGGGTAACATCTGCCGACAGCCCCCTTGAAATGTCAGTGCTCTTGGTGCAACGGGGCTTTTTATGAGGCAGCCACCTGTTCCCCTTGCATTACCTCATTGCTACTGCTGTATCTCCAGCTGCAAAGTAGTTTTAATTAAAATTATTTATTGCTCAATAAGGTTTTTCTCCTATTTTGGGTGTATCTTAGAAGATAACATTTTTTCCTTATCACTTCATCACTGGGCTTACACTTCAAAGGACTGTACCCGTGGATGTCACTGTGATCAGAATAGAGTATGTGGATTTTAGCTGAGCAGTGACGTACAATCAATGTATTTTTAAGCTGAGCTTAGCTTTATTTTGCATTTTTATTTATACCTCTGACAACTGAATGTGAGTGCCCTGGCTCCAAGCCATATCTCTCAATAATAATAATCTTTTTTTCAGATTCTTGGGAAATGGCTTCTCCACTGTATTGTGCATGTTCTCTTGACATCTCAATGCAGTTTCTAGGTCACTGAGCTAAGAAAAGCCTATAGGTGCCACTGAAGTCTCCTTAAAGGAGAACCAGCCACAGGCTGGGCCGGGTTGATGGTACTTAGAGAAATCAATTATTGTCATGTACCGTCTTCATGCTGTGCCAGATCAGTTAAAGGTGAAGCACTTTTGTCAGGTTTCACTCCATCTGCAGGACTTTTCATGCTCCTGCCCTTGGGCCGCCTGTGGTGAGTGGACGTTGCTCATGAACCCGTCAGTTGTTGCAGGTCTGTGCTGGGAAGCTGGAGGGACTCCCTGCAGGTCTTACCTGGCACCCACTGGCTGTTGGGCAGGGGGTGACTCAGTGTTTCGAGTTCTTTTGAAGGCTGGGGGTGAAAGCAGAAGGGCTGGGAAGTGAGGATGTCTCAGTGTGCAGGTGGAGGTCAGTCCTGCCTTTGCCAGCCTGGAGAAACTGCCTCAGTCCCAGAGAGGGTGTGCTCACCTGGAAGGAGCTGCCAGGGAGGGAAGGTGCATGTCCCCACAGCTCCAGCCCGAGGAGCTCCTCTTCCCAGTGCCACTGCTGGAGCTGTGCCCCTGAGGTGAGCAGGCAGGACAGCTGCAGTGCTCCCCTGCTTGGATTGTGGGATCCGTATCCCAGGAGGGAAGCTCAGCCCCTCCTAACTGGGGCTGGCATTGCCCTGTGTGGATACAGCATTGATGAAAAACACCTGGAGGCTAACTTCAGCAAAGTAATCCATGAGGGCTCAGAGATGTTTGAAGGATTCTGTTCCTTAATATGCTGCAACTCCCCCAAAGTAACGGTGCAGGATCAGGGCTGGGAGGGGTTCTGGTAGCCCCAAGCCCTCACTCTCTGCCCTGTGTGGAGCAGTAGTCTGTAGGCTGGGTGGAATAGTGAGAAACTGAGCTCTGGCCAAGCAAAACGCAGAGAAAACATTGTGTGATTTCTCTTCCTGCTCTCTCATCCTTCTCAGTTCACCTCTGCAGCCTGCTTGTGCCAAAGCACTGCTGCTGCCAACGGGAGAGGTTGGAGTCGTGCTCTGGGGAAAAGGAGTGGAGCCTGGTGTCATGCACCTGCAAAACTTAACATTTATGCTTTCTGGCAAGAGATTAGGTTGAACACTTGGCACCTGCCAGATTCAACAGAGCAATGGCTGGTGATGGATGGTCACCTTCTCATCTTCAGAGGCTGTGGGGCAGGGAGCAGGGGCCAGGCTCCCACTCCTGGGGCAGTGGGACACTCCACTGTCCTCCAGGAGACAAAGCCACCTTGCGAGAGTGACAGACTGCCAGTGCACACACAGCTCCCTCTGGCATCCAGAAATGTTCCTTATTCAGGTGCAGAAGTAGCTTTTTTTTTCCTCCACACCCTCAGAAGCTGAAACTGAGTCTCAGGCACCATTGTTGCCTGCACTCACTGCCCCAAGGCAGGTGACAGCAGCCCACAGGAGCTGCATGGGTGTGGACACGGGTGGAGTGGCTGGTGACAGGCAGCATGGCTGGTGACAGGCAGTGTGGCTGGTGACAGGCAGTGTGGCTGGTGACAGGCAGCCTGGCTGGTGGCAGTGGCATGGGGAGGAGGACAGGAGGCAACTCTCAGCAGCACGGGGCCCTTGGCAGCTGCCCATACTGACCAGTCGTGCCAGAGGGCACATGGGGCAGGTGCGCACCAAGGAGCAGGCGCTGCCCTTCCACAGCCCTCCATGGTGGCCGGGCACGGACAGCCCTCACGGTCACTCTCCTGTGGGGAGGGAGTGCCGAGCTCAGGGTCCTTTCTGGCACACACAGTAAATGCTGAGGTCAGAATGAGTTCTGCAAGCAGCAGGACTTGTGAGTGCCCTGTCACAAGCCTCACTGAAATACAGGATCGCCGTGATCCCCCTCATAGCTACAGTGCAGGGCTGGGTTTACACCATACTTTAAGCATCTTGGAGATGCTTTTCTGAGCCAAAATCTGTCTCTTGCCTCTTTCAGTGACTCTGATGGGCTCTGGCAGGCTAGCAGTAGCTTTTTGTCCTTGCTTCTGGCGGCTGTCCTCTCTGCCTGGGGGGGCTGGCCCACACCACCTCAGGGGTGCATCCTGCAGGCAACGCTGTGCTCCTGTTTTCCAGAGTGTTTCAGCTCCCTGCACTCCAAAAGTCTGCGCAGTGCGACCAGGGGTGTGTGTGGGTAAAGCCAAATGATCCGCCTGCTCCCTGGTTCCCTTCAGTGCTGTGGAAAGTCCCACGTTGCAGGACTCACCCTTGCCAGTCGCAGTTTGTGCAGTGGGAGGTGACAGTGCTCCATGGCCCCAGCTGGGTGAGCAGGGATGAGCAGTGATGGGCTTGTGCCAGGAAAGCGCAGGGACAGAGTTGTGTTCAGGAGCTGATGGCCCGTGCAGGCTACAAGACTGGGCTGTGAGCGTCCCCATATAATCCGTGTCTGTGATTGCTCTGCCTGGGGAAGGGGAGGTCACAGCTCCTTTCCCATCGGCATCCCTGCTTTCTGTGTGAGTGTGCTGCTTTCAGAAGGGCTGGAGCTGCAGCCTGGGTTGGCATGCACCGTGCTCTTGCCTGGTGTCTTTTCAGTCACTATTCAGCCATGGCAATTTAAACCCTGGGGTGAAAAATAAACTGTTCTTTTGTTTGCCTGTGCCTCTGCTTTGTTGCATCGCTGAGGCAGGAGACAGTGGTGGCTTCACGGTTTGTGGTGAAGCATGAGCGCGGCCAGCATGCAGTGCAGCAGGATGGAGCCTCCATCTCCTGGCGGCACAGCCACATGGCAGCCAGAGCAGCTCTGCCGGCAGGAGCTGTCCCGGGACAGGGACCAAACGCTGGCCCAGGAAGCTGAGGGAAGCTCTGGTGTGTGGGGGGTTCCTGCCCATGGTGGGCACAGGTTTATCCAGTTATTTCTCAGCTTCTTTGGGCTGCCAGGGCAGGGAAACAGGCTCTGTTTGGGTTCTCTCTCTGAGACGTACAAATTTTTGTCCTCATCCTGAAGAAAGTTCTCACAAGGTTATTTTAGTGCATTCCTGCCCAATGAGGACTCAGCACTACCCAGCATCTGTTTTCCAGGGTTTACTGGAAGTGGGATTGCTACCAAACAGGCAGTTTCAGGAGGGGGGAAGCTTAGAGATTCTCTCTCACAACCTCTGATACTGGGCTCAGCATGTTCACACTCTCCCAAGGGTACCTAAGAACTGAATCTTTCTGGAGTCCCCCAGAAGGCCACATTCAAAGTGTTTTCAATGAGTAGTAAAGAGAGTTCTCAGCTGTACCCGGAGGCCCAGGGATTTTTCCTTTCAAGATTTGCCCCTTCCATCACTTTTCTCCCCACTGGGCTCCTTCTGAGTGTCAAGTACCTGGAACCACAGGAGACTTCATACAGACATTCATTTTTTCTTTTGTAAATGATTTTAAAAGATTTACAAGGGAATTGCAAATGGATCTGAGGAAAGATGGAAAAAGACCACGGAAGAGTAAACACTTTAGCAATGAGACGGGGGAACACGGAGCTCTGCCAGCATACCTGCCGGGGCTGCCAGGCTGTTTTTCACCCCTCAGTGCACTGTCAGTCCTTGCCCACGACAGCAGGGGGACACTGGCCCATGGCTGATGGGCTGGGGGACACTGACGTGCTGCTGAGGCTGTGGCCCTGCTCTCTGAGCTCTGCACCTGCGCTGGCTCTGTGCTTGCACGACCAGGGTGGTTTAATTAAAGGTGGCAAAGCCACCTCCAGAGTCAGCTCTGCAGAGCACCGGCTGCACGTGCGGGGCCTGTGAGCTGCTGGCACCGCGTGGCTTGGCCCAGGTCTCCGGCTGCCTGCGGTGCCTGAAGTGCTCACAGAGAGCAATCACTTCCCAGTGTCAAGAGCTCTCAATTGCCCATAATTTTGGAACTGTGCGAGTCTTCCCCCAAGACTATTCTCGTTTCCAAAGATGCCAGCTGGGAGCGTTCTGTGTCCAGGGCCCCATTGTGCGTCCCCCCAGGAAGCTGGACATGCAGTTTGTGTGGACACCTGTGTGTGCAGGACAGTGGCAGCAGACCCTTGCAGAAGGGGCACGGTGGTGGCACTGATGGCGGCACTGATGGCAGATGCTCCAGGGGCACACATGTGCCCTGTTGGTGTCAAGGTTATGGCTGGTGGACAGCCCGAGCTGTCCTTGTGGCCACCAGACCTCGCTGGAAGGGAGATGGTGCTCACACACAGGTTTTTCTCGGAAGCCTGAGTTCAAACACAGCGTGAGGAACTGGCAGCTGCCCCAGAGGTCCTGTCCCTCCACCAGGAGTGACACCTGAGGAAGAGTGGGGGAAGGAGGGACAGTGAGAGGGGAAGTGGCTTTTCCTGGTCCATGTACCCAGGGGGCTGTGCTGCCTCTCAGACCACAGCAAGCTCTTTGGCCCCAGTGAAGGGGGAGTTCGCTCACATGTCCCCCTGACCAGTCCGTGCCTGACTCTGTCCTGTCTCCCCAGGTGTCCCTCAGCCACGAGTGCACTCGTGCCATCATGAAGCTGATGTACTGCCCGCACTGCCGGGGCATGTCCAGCGTGAAGCCGTGCAACAACTACTGCCTGAACGTCGTGAAGGGCTGCCTGGCCAACCAGGCAGACCTCAACACCGAGTGGAAGTACCTGATGGGTAAGGTGGCCCTTCTCTGCTGCAGCACAGCTGCCTCTCACCTTTGAACTGTCTGAGGCTGCGTTTGGCGAGTGAAGAGGACGGTGGGTGGCTCAGGGGAGGTTGTTTGCAATGGTAAAGCTCTCAGTCCTCCTTGTGCCCACACAGCAGCACTCAGCAAGCTCCCCTTTGTCTTTCACATGTACGTGCACAGCTGGAGTGAGCTGAGACCTGAGGGAGCCGTGGTGTTTGTCTGGGCTCACAGAGGGCAGGCACCAGAGGTGATGACCTCGGGCTTGGCCCTTTTCCCCCTGCCTTGGCACCCACTGCCTGGCCAGCAAAGCTGCTAGCTCGCCTCCCAGCTGCAGCCCCGCAGGCTGGCTCGGGGTTGGCTGAGTTGGCATTAACAACAAAGCCCTGCTGAAGTTCAAGGAGTGTCACCTGCCTCTCGAGGGACACCGCAGAATGGGTACGGAAGCACAGCGCAGCGAGGCCAGGGCACTGCCTGGAGAGGTGCCCAGGCCAGCTGTGCCACAGCTAACTGGAAATGCTCCGTGTGGGAGCAACTGAAAGGCTGCTGCAAAGGAGGAGGAGGAATTGTCCCTTCCCCAGGGGTTCAGTGGCCCTTTGGCCTTTCTGACCGGAGCCAGCCAACTGTTCCTTTCACTCTCTCCTGGCAGGATGACGGCCTGTCTCCTGAAACCACTGTACAGCTTTCCTTGATTGACAGGGAAGCAATTCCATGTGCATTTTGCATTTATTCTGGCTTCCTCTTCCCCAGAGACACTGTCAGGGGGTGACGGTTAGGAGGAAATTGGAGCTTCTTTCAATTGCAGTTGTACATTTCGATGTCAGAGGTCACAAATTGATCAAGTATGGGAGCAAATTGTGGAGTCAGAGACAGCAGTTCACTGGTGGTGTCCATCCTTCACCCTGCTCCAGGCCCTTCTGTGTAGCCAGAGGTGATTTTGTTACACTAAATACAGAGTTACTCTTTCGATTTGACATATTAGGGCAGGTCAAATTAAGGGAGATTTTTATAGGAAGTGGCTCAAATATAATTTATCCCTATTTGGGGGTGCAGCCTTTGACTTAAATGCCTGTATCTCAAGATTAGTGCCTCTGCAAGGCACTATTTGAAATACACAGTCTCAAAGATGACACCACAACCCCTGAGAGACAGCAAAGTTAAACTGCAAGCTCTTCAGTGTTGCAGGAGATTTTATTTCCCAGAATACAAAAAAAATTACCAAAATTTACCCCCTTATATTGAGAGCAGTGCACCTGGGCAGGAGTGAAAATGGAGGGGTGTCTCCCAACAAGGAGACCTGCCCAGGGCCCAGCAGCTTCTCCCACCCAGCACGAGCATGATCTTCACCTTGGTTTGCCCAGAGGCTGATGATGAGAGCTGTCCCTGTCTTGTTCCACCAGATTCCCTGATTGGGGTGGCTGATCGGATCGACGGGCCCTACAACGTGGACACTGTGATAGGGACCATCCACATGAGGATTGCTGAAGCCATTTCCAACTTGCAAGAGAACAAAGATTCCATCACGAGCAAGGTAGGAGCGTGTGCCTGGGCCTGGCTAAGGACACATCATGTGCAACTGCCAGGACCAAATGCTCTTTTGTGCTCACTATTCAGCTGAGCTGGAGGAGATGAAGAGTGAAAGAGAGCAAATTCTCACTCTTTTAATGATAATTTACCTTGGTTTCCTACCACCCATCTGACACAGGCAAAAACCTTTGGAGGTGTTTCCAAATACTGCTCCCTGCCGCATCCAGCCAGCCTCCTTTGGATACAGGCACAGGAGGTGGGACTGCATACGCAGTGACATGGGGAGGCCGTGTGCCATTTGCTGTCAGGGGCCTCTGTGCTGAAGAGTTTGAGATGTTTTGGCTGAGCTGAGGCATTTACAGAAAGTGCACAGTCCCCAGTGACAGGAGGCAGCTGCTTTAACCTGCCTCGGGGGGATGCTCTGCAGTGCAAACACTGGGCTATCAGGTTGTACTGTGGGACAGAGTTGCAATCTGGCAGTCCATCTGGAGAGTACAAACCAGGCTCTCCCGAGGCTCACCTGTCTTCCAAGAAGTGTGTATCATGAAGGTCTCTCCTGCTGGTCTTCTATTTTTAACATATTTATCCACTTAACCACAATCACCTCTGTAGCTGCAGGTAAGAGGAGCTTTGGGAACAAAAGCAGCCCTCCAGGGCTCCTGCCTTTTGCCCAGCCACTCCCCAGGTCCTGCAGCTATCCCACAGTCAGGGCAGAGATGCAGATGAAAGAAGTGGGACAGGTCCTAACTGGGTTTTGGATAAGGGAAGGGCCAGAAGTATTGCTTGGCAAACAGGAATTCACTGGCACACATCAAAGCACTAACAGCAGCATGCATCCAAGCACCGGGTTAGGTTTCTTTTCTGACATGAAAGGCCATGTTCTTTCTTCCCTCGTTAGGTGAGACTGAGGCTTTCCACATAAAAGCAAATCCATGGTGTGGGAAAACAGAGCATCATCTGCAAAGAAAGGTGTTTCCAAGGGGAATACAGTAAATCTGGTGAAATGAAAAGGGCTAAATATTCTAACTGGTGTTTGACTGGAGCAAGTAAGCATGTTTGATAAGCTTCTCAATGTGACCTGGTGAGCAGGTGAATGGAGCACTCTTTGCTGGTGGCACAGCTAGCAGAGGGCAGGAGCTGCAAAAGCTCTGAGCTCTGGTTTTGAGCATGGCAAAGCCATCAGGTGAAGGATGTTGTTGTCAGCTGGGTTCAGGAGTGTCCCAGGCCAGTCCTGTCCATCTCCACTCTCAGAGCCGAGGACAGCAGATTGGGCTGCACTGAAGGCTTCAAACATGACCCAGGCCAAGGGCACTGTGGTTTAGGTAACCTCCCAGTCAGGAGGCGCTCTGGCAGCCACACTGCCACCACCAGAGCCCGTCCCTGCTGGGGCTGCAGCCCCTCAGAGTGGCAGGGCACATCCCAACCAGGCCCCTGCTTGACTCCTGCTCACCCCACTCACACAGCCAGGCCAGGTCTCCTCCTGGGTCCGTCCCAGGTGTCCTATGGCAGTCTCAGATCTCTTGTTCCATAAAGCAATTTATTCACAGCACAGTTACACAGAGAAGCTCGAGCTGGTGCCTCTGAGGACAACAAAGGAACCCCATGGCTTTTATCCCCTCACAGCCCAAGCATGCAGAAGCCTTACCTGGCTCCCGCCCTGTCTCTCAGTGTCTGGTCACCTGGCTGGTGCCACAAGTCCCTGTGCCCTTTGTTACACAAAGGGTGGGCAGTTCACAGCCACCCGGAGCTGAATCTGCAGCTCCCACTGCAGCTGCACCCCGGAATGTATTCCTCAACACTGAAGGCCTTCTGTGAGAGGAGCTGGGAGTGGCCTTTGGCCCCAGTGCCACCCTCAGTGACAGCTTGTCCTGGGATCTGGGGCAAAACTGGAAAGAAGCACTTGTGGTACTGAGCCTTGTGTTCAGGGCAGCTCTTCCCCTTCTCCCTGTGGCTCTCCTGGATTTCAGGCAGCAGGACCTATCAGAGGCTGCAAATGCCTGTTTGCTGTCATTATTCAGGAGACTACTGACCCCCTCAGTCTGCTGGAGTTGTGTTTTCTTCAGCAGTAATTTGCATTTCTCACCTGAAGCATTTGGGCTGGCAAGAGGTTTGCCATGGTACCACACTGTGCTTGGAGCTGCTACAGGAGCCAGTCCTGGAGACCTCCCCAGGCTTTTACCTCCTGGAAGAGGCTCTTTGCCAACAGCAGCAATAGGCCAGTAAGATAGAGCAGTGAAACCAAGGGTTGGTTTGGTAGAACCAAGTTGAAAATTCTCTGCATGCAGTTTTCAGGGTGGTTTTTTTGCACAGAGCGAACGAGACTGATGAACAAATTGGCTTGGTGTTGAACTGCTGGAGTCATTGGATCCATCTGGTCAGCAGGACAGGGCACCCCAGGAGGGGCCTTTGGAGGCTGAGTGTCCCTCAGACACACCAACAGGGGACTCTTGGCTCGGTTGGGTCTTGCTGTCAGAATCCAGGAGCCAGTGCAGTCAGTGGGTGGCACGAGCTGTGTCAGCAGAGCTCCTGCCTGCGGTCCTGATGCCTCTGCTTTAGGGGGACACCAGGCAAAGCCACGTTTATCGATAGCTTCTGACAGTGCCCTGGCAGCCACAACGAGCTTGGAGCCCTCCTTTCACATCAGATGGCTTCCTTGTAAAGGCTGGCATTTTCTGACTCAGACCGACAGTGCAAAGTCCCTCCTGACCCCTGATGCTTTGTCCAGCCTGGCCCTCTGAGCGTTCCTAGCACCAGTGAGGCCCGGCTGCCCAGCCCTGGTGATCTGCAGCAGAGGTGTCACTGCCTGGACTGGTGATGCAGAGACTGAGGTGTTCCCAGGACACCCTTCATCTCATCCTCCAGGCCACGTCTGAGGATTTGTGCCTTCCAAGTGCTTCTGCTGCCCTCTGGCTACAAAGCCCACCTGGACAGGTAGTTAGGATGGCAGGAGGCACCTGAAGATACTGGATAAATCAGTTCTGCTGCCTCATTTGCCCCTGAGACATCCAACCTGACAGATTGTGGCACACCTGCTGTCCTTGCACTGCCCTGGTTGGAGGGGCATTGATTTCCCAAGTGTGGATGCTGATTGCGGGAGTCATGGGGATAGTCCCACATTGGTCTTTTGTCCATCCATGAAGTTCCCATGCTCTGTAGTCTTGAAGCTCACGCCACTGATGCAGTGAGTGTGAGCAACTCCTATTTTGTTCTTCGCAGGATTTTATTTTCCAATCATAAGAAGAACAGATAAAATTGCTATAAATAATTTAATATCAATATTGGTGACTCATCCAAATACATGTGTTACTGCTGAATATTTTGCTTGATAGTGGTAACCAAAACCAGTTACAATGTGGTGAAAACACATCTGGCACTAGAAACTAAGCCAGAATCTCTGAGATCTTGGCAATAGGAAGGATAAATAAATATACTTAAGAAGGAAAAAAACCCCAGAACTGTGGAGTGTTAAATAATTAAAGGAATAGCATCAAAACATGAGATAGAGAGTTGGATTTGTTTTTCAGGTATTCCAAGGCTGTGGAAATCCCAAAATCAGCACAAAAGGTTCCAGTAGCGAGGACAAGAGGAGACGGGGGAAGGTGACATTGGAAGCCAAATCCTCTGCACAAGCACTGGAGATGCTGGTGAGTTTGTGCCTGGAGCTGGTGTCCAGGGCAGGGTGCCCTGGGTCCTCAGGTCGGCTCACCCCGCTCTGGGGGCTGCTGAGCTGCTGTCTGAAGGTGGTCAGATCATCGAGCGCTGGTGTGACCCGAGCAGGCCTGGTCTTCCTGCCTCTGCACAGGGTTGGGTCTGTGCTGTTGATAACCAGTTCCCCAGGGATTTGGTGCCAGACTTACCTGGAGAGGCTCCTAGTCTGATGGTCTTCTCCTGGTTGATCTTGTGGTACTGGAGCAGTCCTTGGCATGTAACCTTTAGCCTTGGGTGCTTGGGATGATGATCGGTCTTTAGGGGAAGGTTGATGATATATCCTTGTTTGCATAAAAGCGAGTTTTGTGATGGCAAAACAAAAAACAGGCAGAGTCCTTCTACTTTCCTCAGCCCTGGGGCACCCCAGAGCTCTCGTGGCACTGATCATCCCCTTTGCTTACAGGTTTTAGATGCCAAAGGGAATCTGACAGCTCTCAAGACCTACTGGATCACCCTGCCCAGCAGCCTGTGCAGCAAAAAAGTAATGGCCAGCTCAGTGTCAGATGACAAGTGTTGGAATGGGATGACCAAGGGCAGGTATGGAGTGGGTCAGGGGGCTGGGATAGCACCAGTCTGGGGTGAGAGGAAGGGTTTGCAAAGGCACTTGCACATCACTGCAGCCAGCCCCACTTGTTCCGAGTGAGCAGTCTGTCCCTGTCCATAGAAATGCTGCATTTCCTGAGAAGCTGGTACCTGGGAATGTCAAGCCTGGTGTCATTTTGCTGTATGTTGAGCGTTAAGCACTGAAATGCACTCACCGTTAAATAACTGTGTAGTTTTTCACTTAGGAGGCAGTTTTGCAATTCCATGTGCACTCAGAAGGCAGCAGGGCTGGATTTACCCCACAAGCTCAAGAGATGCTGCAGAGAATTGCATACACGTCCCTCTATCCACACCTTCTCCGAAATGCTGTTCCCTCTGAGAGGAGGCGCCCAGGTGACATCCAACAGCTGCAGAAACAGTTCCTACACCAGCCAGTGTTAACGGATGGCTGAAGGGAAATGAGCAGCTGCCGGACATGCACCTTTCTCCTCTTCTCTCCACAGACCTCTTGGGCTTAGCCTTGCCAGCCTGAAGTCACCACCTTCAACTCTTCCATATTTCACGTTGTTGCCAGCAGTGTCACAGATCTGCAGGAGCAGGAGGGCAGGGGCGCTGCAGAAGGCAGCAGTGCAGCTCTGGTTGACAGCTCCCAGCTAACTAAACCTTCCCTGGGAGCCTGTCTGGTCAAACTGGGCTGGGGCCATTCCCAGGGTGTCAGTCCCTACAGGATTTAACCAAGCAGAGATTAAAGTGCTCCTCAGTCTCCCATATGGACAGAGATTTTCATAAGGACATGTCACTGTGGGTCCATTGGTATCAGCCTGAGAGCAAGCCCTCTGCCTTTCCTGCAGGAAATCCCTCCCCATGCTGGGACAGCGATGCTGTCAGGCCACCAGTCACCTCCTGCAAGCTGAGACCCCTCTGCTGGGGTCTGGCCACGGCAGCATGGCTCGGCCATGCAGAGAGCTGGCTGCCTCCCAGCCAACACCAGCTGCAGAGTCTGTTCCACGTGTGGCACCGACTGCAGCCTCTCAGGGAGGCTGGATCATTGCTGGTGTCTGTAGGGAGAGGTGAGCTGAGCTGGGAGGGAGACATCTAAACCTTTTGCCTTCCTTCCCAGTTACCTGCCCGAAGTGATGGGGGATGGCTTGGCTAACCAGATTAACAACCCGGAGGTGGAGGTGGACATCACCAAGCCAGATATGACCATTCGCCAGCAAATCATGCAGCTGAAGATCATGACGAATCGGCTGGGCAATGCGAACATCGGGAATGATGTGGATTTCCAAGACACAAGTGAGTGCAGCAGAACCGGAGAGGTTCGAGAGGGGCTGAGCAGTCCTGCAGCCTGCACAGGTGTCCCTGCAGGCCCCAGGGGCAGGGAGGGGCTGTGGCAGCCTGGCTTTTGGCTTGGGGCTGCCGAGGGGCTGCTTGAGTGCAGCCAGCTTGTTGTGGGGTGGCTGGAGGCTCTGCTGTTCCCAGTGCCTTACTGAAAGCTGGGGGGCTGCCTCCAGTCCCAGCCGTGCTGACAGGGCCATTGCTCCTGGCTGCTCCAGAGGTTTCCAGCTGCTGCAGCAGCGGGTGATTAAAGCCAGCAGGAGATGGGGTGTGAGCTTGTATCCCACGCTGAGGGATGCAGAGAGGAGGAGGTGGCCAGGGTGGGGCTGGTGGCCAGAACTCCCTGGGGTTGCCCAGCATAAGGAAAGGAAAGCAGTGTGTGCTCACCCCACGTTTGTCTCTGCGCAGGTGACGACATGAGCGGCTCCGGGAGTGGGGACAGCTGTCCTGATGACGTCTGTGGCAAAAGACTCTCTAAGAGCCCCAGCACCAGGCAGCCAGAAACACACGCCATTCCTAAGCAGTCTGGACACGGCGTCCGTGGGGCCAGCAGCAGATCTTTGCCTTCTGCCTCCCTCCTCCTCCTCCTCTCGGTGGCTGTCATCGCCGCACAGCACTTGTGGCGGTAACTCACTGGCACGGCCAGGAAACAGACTGCGGCTGAGGGCTTCACTTTGCCAAAACCAACCAACCAACCAACCAACCAAAGGACATATTTAATTCACCTTGGCAAAAAAAAAAAAAAAAAAGGGAGGAGAAAAAGGTTTCAAAAGTTTCAGTTGTTTGCTATTTCTGGCAGTGCTCGAGCTGTTTTCTTCTTTCTTGGTCTTTCCTCAGTGCTGGGCCCTTCTTTCCGTACCTCATTGTTTTACTTTTGTTATTGCCACGAACCGGCTCTTGGGGCTGAAACCAGCCTTTGCAGAGGGCTCCAGGGGAACTCGGCCGCCCCCTCCGAGGGCAGCTGTCCGGCTGCCTCCAGTGGAATATGCAATTGCCCTGCCCTCGTTCCCCAGCCGCGGCCGGAGCGCTGCCGCCACAGCGCCACGGGCACCGCTGGCTCCTGGCGCGGAGGACTGGGATCCTCGGCACGGCCCACGTGCCGCGTTCAGGGGCTCTTTCGGGTTCCTCCTCTGTGCTTCCTAGGTGGGCAGAGATGGCCCTTCACTTCCAGTGCTGTACGTAGGAGCGTGAGCAGGTTTGGTGGCTTGAACTGAAAGAGTTTGGCAGTGGCTGTTGGACCCAAAAATGCAGAACTCCCTTTTTCTTTGGAAAGGTCACAAGTGGGTTTCTTGACTAGAGCTCGTAGCTGACAACAATTTGAAATGTAGGTTTCCTACATCTAAGTGACTGGGAATGAGTGTTAGGGGTTGGGATTGGGGTACTTTTTCTTTGCATGCTAGTTGGAAAGCCATTTTTTACCCAAGTAACAATGGTCCAATTTCTACCTGCAGTGCAGTACCATTGCAGGTGACAGAGATGAAAATGGGCACAGTGGATTCTCTGTGTGACAGACAGTTGTGCTGCCTCCTCCTTCTCTGGCCCCAGCCGTGGACAGGAATCTGGGGTTTTTTCTTGATAATAAGAGTGACCAGGGACATTTTACTGACTGGAGCTTTGGGACTGGTTGTGGCCCCCCAAGCAGCTGCCTCAGGGCAGAGAGGGACTGGTGGGGATCACCACGGGCAGTGTCCCCACCCAGAGCACGCGCTCCAGGCAGCACCTACCAGGGGGAATGTGAGGACGGGACACATTTTGTTTGGGACTTCTTTTTACCTTTGGTGTTTGTTCCAGTTGCATTGTAGGTTTTTAATGGATTCCCACTTTCCCTGTTCTTTCCCCATCATCCAATACATTTTCTAATCTCTGCAGGCACGGGCTGAGCCAGCAGGTCAGACACCACTGGCAGCTCCGTTTTGGCTCAGGGGAGGGCCAGGCTCACCCTTTGCTGCCCTGTCCCACCACTCACCAGCCTTTGGGTGATGTGGGTGGCTGCCCTAATCCCGAATTTCCTGGTGGGGTGGGCTCTGTGCCAGGTTCTGAGACTGGGGGTGGTGAGTGAAGTTATAAATGTCCTCCGTAGCTGTAGGAGTGTCTGTGCTTGTAGGGCTGTGTGCTCGGGGCCTCCAGAGGCTTCTGTGCCTGATGAGCAGTGGGCTGGAGGCGTAGGTGCAGCAGATGTTGGGTCCAGCACAGTCACTGTGACTGCTTGGGCCAGGAGCACACGCTGGGGTTGGGTTTGAACTTCAGACGGGTTTGTATTGGGGTGAGAGGGAGGGCAGGGCTGGGCCTGTCTCTTGCTTTACTGGTCTGCACAGCACCTGAGCATTTCTTCTCTGTCCTGCCACAGGAGATGTGCCTTTGGGCTGAGCAAACATTATGGGGTTGGGGTTTGGCTGTTTTTTAAGAAAGGGAAAAAATCCCCCATTTTTAATGTTAGCAGTTTCTGAAGTGTGCAGTTTAAGGAAGGGTGAGGACATGAGCAAGGTCATGCTGGAAGGCAGTTCAGGAGCTCATGTCCTGCCCTCCCTGGGGCGGGGGTCCCGCCTGGGGCCCAGAGATGGCACTGAGGGTGCCTCAGACTAGGCAGAGGTTTTAGGCCAGCTGTGACCGGCCTCTCCAAGTCACAGTGACTCCTGTCACTGACCAGGCATCCTTTCTGCCCTGGCCTCACCTTCTTGTAAGGCAGAGTCACACCTAATTTGGGCGGGTGTCAGAAATGAACTCTGGGATGCTGGACAATGGCTGAAGGACAGACAGTGCCACTAAACCCATCAGAACCCTGGAAAGGATAAGTGTAAGATGTGGTTTTGTCTAGGTTTATTTCCTCCTAGACATATGGCAAGTTCACATGATTTTTACTGCTCTGGAGAGTTCCTATCTTTTCTTTTTAATTATTTTTAATCAGAATTGCAAATTTAACCTTCAGTTACAACAATCCCCACAACCAAACCTGCAGAAACTTTACATCCAAAGCAAAAAAAAAAGGCGGGGGAGGGAGGAGGAATTAAAACATTATACCCTCTTCAAGACATGGTTGGGTTGGAGTTTTAACACATGGATGCTGAGGTCAATGTCTTACTTTACAGAATGGGAGCTTGAAAGTCACAGTCACTTCCATTTCTGTGCAATTATTTTTTACTGTCTGCCCCTCAAAAGGTTCTTATGGGCCCCTTCACATCTTAAATGTGAAGCCAGAAATTTACTGATTATCCAGTTAATATTTTAATAATTTGATAGCCCAAACTAGTGCTTCTGTTACAAGGAAAAAAAAAAAAAAAACCAAAAACAAAAAACAACCTGATAGTGCAAATTAATAAGGCAAAACCTCAAAGAAACAGTAAAAGCTGTAATGCAGGGGAAACCCTTCCTGATGCCTTCAACCCCAGGCTGGGGCTGAGCTCCCACTTCCACACCCCTCCTGCCCCTGGGGGTGGCAGCTTCCACCCTCCAGAAGCTGAGCCAGGGTGAAACCAGGGCAGCAGCCCGAGGCTGGGCCAGCAGGCAAGGGCAGTGCAGGGGCTCGGCCCCTCTGGGCCGAGAGACCCACGCTGGTGGTGGTGACGCTTCCTCCTCGGCCCTGCTGGGGTTTATTTTTATATCTATCCATGGTCAGCCTACGCTGCTGCTTTTTGTTGGCCCCTGGTTATTCAGTTTTTCTGTTCTCTCTTGCTCTGGTTTCCCCAGCTGCTGCCAGTAAGTGCCCTGGGGTTGTGTTTGGCCATGCCACCTTCCCCAGGAGCTGAAACGGCCGAGAGCCCCCAGGATATTACCTGGGTATCCCTCTAAACTGAAGCAAAGGATGACTAAACAACCACTGGTGTGGCTGAACAAGCTGAAATCACCCAGGTCCAGACAAGCCCTGAGCCTGTGCTCAGGCTGGCACAGAACCTGGGGCCTTTCAGTGCTTATAAATGACATTTCCTGGGCTACTGCCTGCTGGAAAACACTGTGACACCTCCCCAGCCCCGTGGCTGGTGGCTGCTCTGGGTTGGGTGCATGAGGGGATCTCTGAGGAACTGGGCTGGCTAGGGAGAAACATCTCCTTCCATGTGATAAAGATGGTGATCCGTGGTGTTCTGCTGTGAAAAGATGTCATACTTGACAGGGGTGTGGAGGGGGTAGTGGTGTAGGAGAAAAATATTTACAAAGGCCCCATCCCTAGGAAGGGGAGAACCACAAATGGTGGATTTCCAAGTGTCTCTGTCTTTCAGCCTGCTCTTTGTGCCATAACGTGTGTGTTTTAAACAATGGTGAGGGTCTCAAAAGGCTTCGAGAGCACAGCTACTTCCATTTACAAATGACAAGCTGCCTGTTGTTTTCTGGTGGGCTTGGTAGGGGCTAAGGTATAGCAGAATATCTAAAGTCCACCTTTGCTTTAAACAGATGCATTTCTATCTGCAGGAGTAAGAATTATTTCACTTATCAGCATAGCTGGACAGTTATCTATTTCTTTCTGTTACCAAGGTACTTGTAACTCTCTTGCACTGTTTATCTAAAGTTGAAATATGTTCTTTGAATCCTTGTATAAATAAAAAGGCTGGAGACAAATCTGTATTTACAGGGCAATTATTTCTTCTCCATTTAAGCTGAGTCTGGCATTTTCTTTCTTTTTCCCTTGTTAAGGCACAGATAAAGGCCAGGTGAGGAGTCCTGAGGAATGAAACCATGTTTCAGCCACAAGTCTGTAAGGGGCAGATGCCAGTGCTGGCGATAGGGATTTGCCTGCATTCCTGTATCATTCCGAGGAGCAGCTGCTGGGTTGTGTGGATGTGTTTTTGTGGGAACAAGGTGAGCCTGGCTTGAGTCATCAAAGCAAGGATGCTAAGTGGTCTCTTTCTCATGTAGAAGCACAGAAAGTCATGGCAAACAGTGTAAAGAATCAGAAATGCCCTTGGTGTTCGTGGTTACAAGGTGTTACGGTAATTCCGGGCTATGGCTTTGCACCAGTGCAGCTGCTGGACGGGCTCACAGCAAGCAAAGCAGCAATGGGGGTGTTTGATCTCCAGCATGTGCTTGGGGCTGAGCTGGTGCAGCAGAAAGGTTTGTGCTTCAGCTCTGTCCACTTCCGAAGTGGGTGAACGCAGCTGTCAAGGTGACGTGTTGGAAGCTGCTCATGAAATGTCTGAGAGAGACTTGGTAACTGGAAACTACTAAAAGTGTATCCTTCTGCCTGGAAGCAAATATCACCTAAATTTAATAAACTGACTGATACCCTTGAGTGAGTAGGTATTTATTTAGATTCCTCTCCTGCAGCTGCAGCTATTTACGCCATATTCACACATTTATATAAATAAAAACAGGTCTCCTCCTTGGAGAAGTTTTGTGCATACCAGTCACCTGCTTTGCCTCCTCGGTGTCTAATTATGATCTGAAATAATGACCACTTACAGCTCTGTGTTTACTAAAGATGTCTGAAAACATTTCTGCAGTTCATAATGTCACCAAACACTGCATGTTTGCAAATTCACTGCTAAGAGCTTGCAGGAAATGGAGGATGTGATACAAGCCCAGTCCTCACTTCCCTGCAGCCACACATCACTGCCTTCCTAGACAAGGAAGGCTTCAGGGGCTCCAGCAGCAGCCCAGCACATGCAGGGAGCTCACCCGGAGAGGGGGGCCAGGCACTGTGCAGGTGCATGGCAAGAGGACCAGAGACAGCCATTGTGACTGGGGCTGTTGGCACCCTACCCCAACCGGCAGTGCCACCAAGAGCAGAAAGCCCCCAGCAAAATGTGGACCGAGGCATCAGACCCTTCCTAGCGAGGGGGTGAGGCTGTTTCCCCGCAGTTCGACCGCCTTCTTACAGAGGCAGGAACTGGCTTCTCTGCCAGGAGAGGGCATTTGCGTTTCGCTTACTCCGTGTGTAGTGACAGCTGCCCTGTTCTAGCTCCTCCCGGGCACACAGACACGCTACAGGCCGGGCTGGCGGGACGGGACAACCTTTCTGCCGTGAGTGCCCATCCTTGAGTGAACTGCAGGCAGGTAGTAAGTAAACATCCGTAGCCTCAGCGTGAGGGAGCTCACGTGCAGCCCCAGTGACCTTTGCTGGTGCTAATGGGACAAGGATGCTGCCCTGAGATGGTGTCGCCCTGGGAACACCTGGAGCAGTGCTGGGATGAGCTGCAGGGACTGGGAAGCCAGTAAGCCACACCAGGCTTGTCTGGCAAATCCCAGAGCAATCCGATGGGCTCCTGCTGCCCATACAGATGAGTGGAGGGTTCACGGCACAGCAAGAGTGATGCCATGAGAATAAAGATCATGGTTTTGGTATGAACTGGAGTGTGCCCATAAAGCACCACCCAGCGACTTTCTGCAAGGGCCCAAAAAAGGCCACTGGTGAGTGCAGGCAGAAGAAGGATGAGCCTCTGCCAGCTTCTGGGCAGGAGGAGGAAGGTAGGGCAGCAGCTGGCTCTGTTCCACAGTGTGGGGAATTGGCATGCACCTGTCCCACAAGGAAATCCTTGGCAGGGATTGCAGAAAGGCTCCTCACCTGAATGGCAGCATCATGGCCTGGGAATAAGGGATGTGCCTGGAAATACTGAGTTGGGCAAGAGCCAGTGCCAGAGCGGGTCAAAACCCCGGAATCTCTGGCTGCCAGGAATGCAGGAGCCCTCCCCACCCACGCTGCTGGGGTGGGCAGCATCGGGGCAATGCTCTCCTGCTGAGCTTTCTCCTTCCCAGCTGCAGGTGCCAGCCTGAGCCGTGCCTCCTGGGGCCAGCAGAGCCGCATGCCCTGAGCAAAGGAAGCAGGGCGGCAGATGAATAAGCCCACATGTGGGAGCTGAGGCATGTGCTGGATATCGAGAGGGGACACCGTGCTCTTGTGCTCATGTGAGAGAGGAGTCTCCTTTGGCCCCAGAGCCAGCATCTCACTGACAGGCTGCTATTCACACAGATGATGGCAGGTGTGTGGCAGGTTCACTTCTCCTTCCCCCATGCTTGAAGAAAAGCTCATCCTTGTACCTCACTTCTAATTCCTTAATGGGTGACATTGCATTTCACACCAGCCTGTGCTCTGCTGCTGTGACAGTCCAGGTTCATTTTTGTGTCAGCAGCAAATATCAGTCAAATGCTCCCTGTTTTGCCTGAAAGCAAAGGGTTGAAGCAGCTTGGCCTTCAGGAAGCTGCTGGCACCTGCGACCAGCCCTGCAGCACCTGCCTGACACTGGCCAACGTGACCTCCACCTGGCTGGGCTTGGCTCATCCCCACCCGTCCTTGCAGTTCAAACCCGTGTCAGCACACGCTGGTGTAAGATACTCTCTGCCCTGGCACCACACCAGCAATTCTACTGAAGTCCACGAAAGATTAGCATTACGCTATCTGGCCAGCTTAGTAAATCATTTTCTGTGTACTCAAAAGACGCTTTTGTTGAAGGTGAGGGGCACCGAGATGCTCTGGAGAAGATCAGATCGATCACAGAATCACAGAATATGCTGAGTTGGAAGGGCCCACAAGGATCATTGAGTCCAGCTCCTGGCCCTGCACAGGACATCCCCAAGAGTCACCCCATGTGCCCAAGAGCATTGTCCAAACACTTTCTGAACTCTCAGGTTTGGTGTTGTGACCACTGCTCTGGGGAGCTGTTCCAGTGCCCAGCCACCCTCTGGGTGAAGAACCTTTTTCTGATATCCAACCCAAACCCTCCGTGACCCAACTTCAGCGTTGCACCCCTGCATCCACAGCACCGCCTGCAGCAGCAGCAGCATTCCCAGGCAGGCAGGCGGCTGCTGTGGGGGTAGGGACTGTACAAATCCACTGGCTTTACAAGTGAGCTGTGAGCTCTGAACGTGCTGCCAGCTTTCCGAACGCAGCTCTGGGGATGCAGCCGGCGCTAGGACCCGCCTGGAGCCCGTACGGAGCGGGTAAATACAGCAGAGCTCGGCTGCGGGCGGCGCTCGGAGCCCGCACCGCCGGCCCGGCCGCCCATGCTCCAGCTCTACAAGGTCACGGCCTCGCTGCTCCTGGGCACGGCCAGGGCGGCCTGCGACGAGGAGCTGCTGGCCCGCGAGGGGGTCACCTTCTGCGTGAATGTCACCCGGCAGCAGCCGTTCCCCGGCCTGCGGAGCGTCCGCGGCATCCGAGTGCCCGTGTTCGACGACCCGGCCGAGGACCTGTACCGGCACTTCGAGCCGTGCGGGGCCGCCATCGAGGAGGCCGTGCGGAGCGGGGGCAGGTGCCTGGTGTACTGCAAGAACGGCCGCAGCCGCTCCGCCGCCATCTGCACCGCCTACCTGATGCGACACCGGCGCCTCTCCCTCAAGGACGCCTTTGAGGTACTGTACCTACAGCGAGAGTCACATTAACAGCTCCTTCGGGCAAGAAATGCAGTGCTTGTTACGAGTAATGATGATTGTTTTGGTGCTTTCACCTGCCCATTACCAGCTGTAGAGAGATTCAACATTTGAATAAGTTTTTTCATGCCCAGCTTGAAATAAGCTTTCAGTGTGGGGTTTCTAGGAGGAACATAAATACAAATAGACTTCAAGGACAGGCAGCAAACATACAGAGCTGGTTGCTTATTGAACCATCTCTATCCTTTGCATAGTCACGATAAGTGAAGACAGAGCCATGAAGTGAGTGGGTGCAGGAATTGTTATGCAGGATTTGCTCCTGTCAGCTGTGTGACAGCTCCACGCAGCAGAGGAACACCCGCTAGGCCTGTGGAGTGCCCAGCTGGCTGTGAGCTGTGAGCTGTGAGCTGTAGCTACATTGCTGTAAGCAGTGATGTCTCAGCTCTCCTAGGAAGCCTGTCCAATACAAACCTCTCATGCTCGATGGGATTTTAATCCTCACCCATTTGTCAGGTGTATCACTGAAGTCTTTTGATAACCAGTTTGCTTAATTTAGACTGTGGTGTGCAGGTAGTGACCAAGTTTCACACTATCATCTTAAACACGAGCAGGGTCACTGCACTTGGTGAGAGACTTCCCCATTTCCAGCAGATCAACAGCTCTGTCCTGTGTCTTGCCCATGAATCTGTAACCACGTGCCAGTTCTCAGCAAGCACAGAGTGAAATCAGCTCACCAAAATAGCTGTTTGTTATTCTGCAGCCAAATCAACACCAAAGTAAATCTTTTCAAAATTTTTTGTTAAAAATCCATTTTCATGACTCCCACAAATGCAGGATACCTTGCTTCTACCACACCTCTCCTGTTCCCTAGGCTGTGAAGACTGCCAGGCCCGTAGCAGAACCGAATGCAGGATTTTGGTCTCAGCTTCAGAGATATGAAGAAGATTTGCAGATACCAAAGCAGTCTGCTCTGCTGAGCAAAGGACTTAAAAATAGCGACGTGTGAAGATGCTTTAAAGTAAGTGAAGTGACTTGCTACAGACTTTAAAAAAAAAGGAAGACAATCACTTCCTAAATCACCTGTACATAAAAGACTTTACCCCCATAACTGAGTTGATGGTTCATTAAATTCACTCAGACCATTTCTGTTGGCAGTGCATGGAAACAGGGCAGATAAGCAGGGAATAACAGCAGAAACAGAATTGGTTTGGAAGGATTGTAAACAAACCAGGGAAAGGCATGGAATCTTCAGCAGTTATTTTGCCCTGAATGACACTGAATATGGTACCAGTGTACTGAATGAATGAAAGGATTTTACTCCTTTTTTTAAATTAAACTTCCCAGTGATGCCATTAGAAGACATGATGCCAGACCAAGGAAGTTCTGAATTTCTCTCTCACCTACTGGATCATAATTCATGTTCATGAGCTGACAACCTTTGGTGGCTGATGCTTTGTCTCTGCTATTTTCCTTACATTCCACTAGACCAAAGCACCTTCAAAAATTACCTAAAAATCCAGAGGACAGAATATACAGCTGATGGTAAGGAGTTCAGCTCCCACCATGCAGGCTAAGTGCCTTTTCTGCTTTGAAATTATTCTCTAAAACACCAAAGGAATGATTTAAAAACCAGCAGTTGTTAGTGGAGGGAAGAAGAGGACACTGCCAATCTAGGAGTGATCATCCGTCCTTTTAGCTTTACTAACAGTGCCCAGTTCATGCCTTGGTGTGCCTGTTTACAAGTCAGCTGTACCTGCCTGCAAGCACCACGGCTAAATCATTTCTGCTGAGACTGCTTGCAGGTCGCCCTCTGAAATTATCTATTGGGCCATCAAGGAAACCACGTGAAACTTCTTGATCAGACTGCTACACGTTCATCATTAGCCTTTCAAAACAGAGTTTTGTCAAACTGTATGAATACATTTGTAATTTAAAAGGGACCAGTTGTGGGACCGTTGAACCTGCAGGGTGAAATTCCGTTCCACCTTGCTGAAAGCATAAACACAAAGTGAAGTTAGCTCTGCCATCTGCCCAAGTGCTCACACAAGGTAAACATATGCTCCCAGCACTGGAGTGGTTTAAGGTAGAAATTCTAATGATGGAACAATGACAGAAAATAAAACCACTGGGGAATTACATTAATTAGACAATTCAGATGCTGTAAAAGTTCCCAGAGTTAAAGACTGCTCAAAGTTGAAGTAGGATTCTTTTAAAAGCTGAAATCATAGAAATAAGAATAAAACATTCAGGCTATCATTTTCTTAGTTACCACAAAGCATTTTCACACCAGATGCTTTTTCCACTCCCAGCTGTGTTTGGTTCATTCTGTATCATTTATCTTCTGTGTCTGCATTACAACCAACAGGAAATTTGTTGCACATCTGCAGATTTGAAGGTGAGTGGTTGCTAGAAAAATTTTTGTGGCTTTTATAAACCTTGACTATCATATGTAATAAGAATTTCAGTATAACATCAGATCCTTATTAGAGGATTCTACTCATCAAAAAATCTATTTCAGTCAGTCTATGGAACAAAGTTTATTTCTTGTGAAAAGCTAAAGCTGCTAAACAAAAGAAGGAAGCTGAACATTAATGAAAACACAACACATTTCTAACTGTGAGGCATATGAACTTGCAGTCAGATACAGCTATCAGTTCCACATGTTTGAGTCAGCTGAAATAGAAACCATTGCTCTCGAGTGTCAGCATATACTGCGCTCTGGTTAAATTTTACCAGGCTTCTCAGCATGCAGAAAACCTTCATGCCACAGGATTTCACATCACAGCATCTTCTGCAGAAAGCTATTTGCATCTGAAAACCATTCCTAGTTACGTGGAAAACCATACCTCCTCCTTGTACTGCTCCGAATTAAGGCATAGGATTGCAACTTGGAACTGGAACAAAGAAGTGGTTCACTTCTTTATTTGAGTTCATAACCCACCAAGGCTACAGCTGATGCCAAATGGAAGCTCAGACATACTCCTTGTTGGTCATGATCGTCTCAGAGTTCCTGGGGTACATGCGTGGCTGAGAAGCTCCCTGGGCTGCTGAATATGCGTATTTGGGACTGTAAATTAAGAAAAAAAGATACAAAATAATAGATACTAGACATGTGTCCATGGTTTCAGATACTTGGAAGTTACTCAGTTAGCTCTGTATCCAACCCACCCAGAGCACGTTCTTCACAAGGGTGCAGAAATTAGAGGCCTCCTGCTCTCATCACTCTGGTAGCTAACAGGAGTAAATGGGGTCCCTGATGGGCTGCACAGCCCATGTCTCTTGTAACCACAGCCACACTCTGGACTCCTAACTCACATGTGCTCTTCAGTCAAGGCCCTAAAGCAGAAGAGAACCTAGCCCTCAACACCTTTGTACAAGCTGCAGGTTTTAATACAGGAATCAAGATGATGAAGAAAGAAAACAGAAGTATCTTCAGCCAACCCCTTCAGCTGTCATTCATCACGTTGAACTTCTATTTCATATATCACTTTTACCTGATTTTCGGGACATTTCAGGACATTTGGTACTTTGTATCAAAGTAAGGTGAGCAAGATCTAAAGTCCGATGTGGCTGATGAAGTATTACCATAAAACTGAAATGGTTTCAGATTGGGCGAGGGAGGAACACTCACTCACTACATTTTGACATAACTTTCCTAAGATTAAATACAGCAGCAGTGAACATGCTTCTTTCTTGCATATTATAATCCTCTCAAGCTTGGCTTATACAACCTCCAAGCTATTTGAGTACTGGTAGACGTGGACCTCTGCTATTTCTGCCTACTTCATCCCTCTCCTTCAAAAAGAGACCTTCTGTATGTATCAAAATTTAAGACCGAAACAAAAATGCAGAGAAGGTTAAATACTGAGGCCAGAAATCTCAGCTTTCATGATTTAATGTGCAACAAGACATTTCTATAAAGAACAAGAAAAAAAAATCCTGTTTCTAATGTTCAATTGCATGTGCTTTGGGAAATGCCATTACACTTTCTGTAAATTGAACAGTTTGGATATTTCACTCACAGTGAGTACTGCAGAAAAACTGGATCATAATAAATTTGGGGGTTTTATATGTTTTTCTTTTTGGTGATAGTTTGCTCTTCCACTGCACATTTTCACCATGTGGAACTTAGAACCATCAGCAGTGGCCAGAATTACCAACGAGTTGCAGGTGACTGCTGATGGGGATGCATCAAGTACCCTGGCTGGGAGCTACGAGGGTTTGGTACAGCATCCCCTGCCATCACACGTCTGTGACTGCCATAGCACTGTTTGTAATTTATACATATTTATACCAGGGGGTGAGAGAGACAGAATAGACAGATAGAAAGTGGTATGTGATTGACAGCTACTACTTCAACTGACAAATCCAAGATTACCTGTAATTCTGTTTTTCCTTCCGTGTGCATGAACAGGTCAGTAAGGTCCCACCAAGTATATAAAGGACAGATCCAGCCCAGCCTAAGTACAGGGCTCCTCCTAGTTCATACCTGAAACACGAAAGATTTTATGGAAACAACTTAGGATCACAAAGCCATGCAAACAAGTTCTAAATCTGCACAGAAATCAGCTAACTGAAAGGCACCACGTCAGCAGTTAACAGAGAACAGATCTGGCTTCATGTCTGCTCAGTAAAACTCTTATTTGTATAGAGTTGCTCTGCCAAATTAGTGACAGTGCAGAAAGTACTAGACAACATAAAGATAAGTAGCAATAAATAATTGAGTATATTTAACAAATTGTTGATAATAAATAATAACATACTTTCTGTGCCATCCACAACACTTATTTTGCCCTGTTACTGGCTATGTCAGTGAAACTGAATGATTCAGATCTTACTGTCTGTGTGCTGAGAAAAGGCTGACCATAAAATCAGTTTGCTATGGACACAACACTAGGTCACTTAGCTGGTTGTATAGGGTTAGTTTTCAGACTGAGGTATCCTAAAGGATATTCAGCACCCTCTGTGGTTGTATGGCTGAAAGACATTTATGAATGTCCCAGGCTGAAAAAGAATAGTTCCCTATTTTACTGTACAAAACTATGCCTTTCAGGAAACCCCCTAGTCCAGTCCAAGAAATTAATTGTAATGAATTTTCCCCAAAGATTAGACACAACTGAGTCTGGAAAGTCGGGCAGGAGTTCCATAAAAAGAGGAAAACAAATTTTTAGGATCAGACAAAGACTACATCCACAATCCACCTGTACATCTGTGGTCTGAGACACCCAACATCAGGGCAAAATAAGTGTCATGGACTGCACTGAAGGTACACTGGAACCAGAGATTTGTATTTTCTTTCCACTTATAAACACAAAATCATTATTTAAAAGTGTCAAAGCTTCTGACTCTGGCATTCATTGCTAACAGGAGGGTTTCAGGGGTTTACCCAGGTTCACAGCTCTCCACGCTCTCATCCCACATGGGAGCCACAAGGTCTCCATGGGTTTAGGTACTTGCCAAACATGGAACAAGCAGAGAGCCATTATCAGAAAAACTCAGGAGTACAAGCTGCATGTTGCCCAGTGCCTGCAGTCATTTCTGCTCACCAGTCACCTACGGACAAGAATGCTCTAGATGCCAAATTCCCAAAGGAAATAGGAGGCATCTATATAGGAGGCATCGGCAGGAGAACTTAGTTTGCCTTCAGAGCTGTACGAGGAACCCCTCTAAGAATTAGCAGAGGTTAACTTCACTAATCTGCTGAAGTCAGACCAAAAAAATGCAGTCTGAAAACCAGATTTGCCTGTTAAGAGTGAAGACCAATAGTGGCATGCAATTGAATTTAAACCTGTCCCACAGACTCCAAGCCAACTTTACCAATGATCAAACTTAATTCATCAAGAACTGCTCAGTGAATCAATAGCTTAAACATGAAGTTTAGATATTTAAAAAAAAAGATTTCTTTAGCTACTGAATGCAAACAATCTGGTAACTGATTAACAGGCATTGATGTTGAAGCCCCAAAGCTATAGCACATAACTATAAAATGCACCAACCATCCAACTAACCGAAATTCCTTATCAACAGTTGCTTCGGTTCTCTAATGTATTTATTACCCTTCATATAGTTCTCTCAAGGGGATATAAAACAACAAAAAGTAACTGCACAAATACAGTTTCTTCGTAAGCACTTCATTGAAAACCCAGGAAAAACTGACAAACAACAAAAGCAATTGCTTAAAGTACTTTGATTTATCACAAAGCACTTCACCTCTGACTTCCCTGAACTGATTCCTGGAACTTACAAAACACTTCAAATATGATCCTAGCAACTGACGATTTATAGTTTACTGATCTATGAATTATATACTTGGTAGAAATATGTTATAGATGTCTCATATTCCACAGACAATGTTTCCCTCTCCTTTTCCCCCTCTCTGAAGGAGAGGCAGTCACCTCTACCCTTGTTCCTCGTTGCTAAACAGGGCACCTAGATAAGGTGCCATAAGCTGCCATTTGGTTTTGACAACTGTTACTTTCACATCAGGCAAAGAGTAAGGGCTTTTTTACCTCGAAACTTGCTTGTGTGCAACTGCACTGGCTGACAATCCCACAAAGCTTGCCTCATTTTAATTCGTAAGGCAAACAAATGTTGAGCTGTTAATAATAGACATATATAAGACAGGCAGCAGATTTCTCTGCAGGTCACCAGCACAAAGCTCAAGCTGCTTTGCATGTTATCTTTCCTTGCATGTACATCTGAGGCACTTTGTTCTAGCCAGAACCTGAGTTTTGTACCTCTTTTGGTCTACATGCCAAAGCAGATTAAGAATTTTACTTTTGCTTCTTCGTGACATTGAGATAAGCACTTACTTGAGTCTCTCAAGAAAATGCAAACACAGTAGAAAACCCCCTCAAATGCAGGGTTGATATTCCTCACACATTCACTAACTCTTCCAGAAAAGAGCTCTCCTCTTTCCCATCAACATCTCTGAGGTGAAAAGCTTCCGTGAATACAAATTTTTCCTCCTGTAGGACTGGGTAATGGGATCCATCCCGATTCTGACGCTCTGGAGCAGCTGAGGTTAGTGCAGCTATCTGCACACGATGGAGTTTAGTATGACAGATACATTCACTTACTTGGTTCCAGCATACAGTTGGTTAAAAAACTGAGCAGTAACCATTGCAGCATACCAAGAAATAGCCACCATGGAGCAGAGACCTACCAGAAAAAGTTTAAAAAGCACACAGGTGAGTGATTCCTTTAATGGCTTTAAAGCAAGAACAAGTTCTTTTCATTTAGTCTGGCTGTGAAACCAATACAAAGTATCAACAGCATTCTCATTTCAGCCCCGATATTACCTCCTAAAATAAAGAGAAATCCGCCTATGACAGTAAACTTCATTTTTCCGTCTTCATCACTCAACCCAATGTTTGTGCACTTCAAACCAAGCAGTGAGAGCACTGTAGCTAAGAATCCCAAAAGGATGGAAGTGATCATCAGGGCACGGCATGCCTGAATATGAGCTAAGACAGAAAAAGAGAAAACAAATCAGGATCTATACAGAAATTACATTAATCTTGTGCTGAAAAAAATAGGTGTTATTAGAGGGGATGACAAAATTAACAGGTGCAGTAATGAGTGAATCTTGTCCAACTTTGTCATATGGTTCAGAGAAGCCTCCAAACCTGAGTGTGTTTAGCCTTCAAGTCCATCAGAACTGAGAGCTGAACTATGCCTACACTTTATAAGCTCAGTAAATCCTCTTGTGTCTTTAGTAACTCCTGAAAAACTACAGCAAGCCCCTCATCCCTTACATTGCTATGAAAACGCGTGGTGCTGTATATATGGTCATTTGCAGGAGCAGGAAAGAGCCTCCTACTCCCAAGTCCTTCTCAGTTCCTGACAGCTGTACAGCTGGGTGCACAGGACACATCTGAAATCCAGGTGCTAGCCAGGGTGTGCAAGTGCAGGAGCACGGGACCCTCGTACAACGAATCAATGTGATTTCGCAAGAGTCCGTTTATAGTTTACATTACTCCATTCTTATGCATTTCTACAACTGTAGTTCACGCCATCACGCACAACCCGATTGGGTCTCCCGCATTGTCCACGCGCCGTGCATGCACCCTTCAGGACACCTGATTGGTCTCAGTCCAGGATGGTGCAGTCCCTCTTCACCTGTTTTTGTTATTCTCTCTTCTACTGTCTTCGTTCCCAATTTAGAACTGCTTGCATTCCTCAGGCCATGATAAGGAACTGAAGATAACTTGGCTGGGGCACCCTGACAGGGTTCTCATGCCTTACAACATGCAAGGCTCTGGCACTACTGAGGAAGTGGCAAAAGGTGCCAGCTTTGCTGCTTCCAGGCAGAGAGAGGAAAGAATCGTGCTTGACTTAGCAGTGCACTTCGAACTCTGTTGGTGTGACAAACAGGAGGTGAGCGGCTCTGAGAGCTGCAGCGCTCCTCCCTCAGACATTCTCCTGGGGAGAGCTTGCAGCTGGTGTGGGCACATTAGGGAATCTGGTATTCTGGCAATTCTTCATCCTTTAAGCTCCTGGTCTTCACATCTAAGTATCAATTGCACAAAACCACGACTCGATTATTAATCAGCCTAAAAAGGTCAATCAGGGACTTTGGTCGCCTTTAAAATGGCAGCCTGCATTTGACAGGTTCCAGGTCAAATGGCATTTCGGCACCTTTGTTGGGAGATAAACATGCCAAGCGTCACCATCTGGCAGGGTCACAACTGCTAACCTTGTTGACTTGATTATCTTTAAGTTCCCTTCCAACCTAAATGATTCTATGACTCCACAATTTTACTCATACGTCAGAAGGGTCAGACCTGACTGCAACTGGACACGGACGTCACTGATGCCAGCATTCAAGCTCTTGCTCCCTGGCCGCCTCCACATTCTCCACAGTAACCTGCTGTCTGGTTCTGTACTAGAGTGAGCCATAATCCTCCAGACAACAAAAGTCAGACAGAGAAACAGGCGGCAAAGTGGTCCTCACACTCCGACTCAGCAGGCGGTATTGCCTAACGTAGCCTAAGAGTTACCAAAGATGGCAAAAAGCAGTCATGAGATAAATATACAGAATTAAAGGCTAAAATAATTTGAGGAATTACTGCTTTGTGAAGCCCTAATTTTAAAATTTTCATGGAAAAAAATGTAGACTAATAAAAGTGGAAAGACCCCTCAAAATACCAGTAACAGTTCAAGGTTTTTGCCTGCAGAAGATACTGTTAGGACAAGTACTCAGCACTGCTCATTTCTAGTTTGGGATCTTACACCATGGTGGCAGCAACCACCCAGTGGGGTCCAACAATTTACATTTCAGGTTTTTGGGAATCCTGCAGTGTTAGATGGGACTCCCCATATCCTTCCAGGTCACACAAGCACCCTCAGGGTATGCAATCCAGTGGGAAAGGGATTTCATACAACTGTACCTCAACAGCCTTCACTGAGGACCTTAGTTCGGAAAACTCCATTTTTTATTTTAGACTTGGCTTATATAACAAGATACAAAGTCAGTTCATTTTATTAGCCAACACTAATTGTAAGAAATTATCCCCAAATCCTGTCATTGGAAAAAACACCTGTGGAACCTTAAAAAGAAGAAAGAAATAAAGGGGAGGGGGAGGTGGAGTTTACAAAGCTTTTGGCAACTCGTTATATCAAATGTTTGACTTAGTTGTCACCAGATAGATAGTGCTGGCTATATAGAGTAGTCAGTCATGGTTCAATCTTGTGCAATATTGCATTTAAAAAGCTCCTCACTTCAAATATTTGTGATTTAGACTACTGGTTTAGCAAACTCAAAAGTGTTAAATTGGTTTAAAACAGCCATGTCTGACATTTCCCATACATTAAGCAAAACCCAGAAGTATTCCACATAGCTCAGTTGCCAACAAGGAAACTTTGATGGAAAATCTTCCTTGTCCTTCTCATGAGAGGTAACAAAGACACTTTGTTTTTTCGCTTTTTCCCCTCCCTCCAGTCCCTGGTATCCTCACAGCAGTTTCTAAACAAGAATTCCAAACACGCCTCATCTTTAGTCTGCCTTGGTTGATACCTGCAAGTGCTGTAGATGTTTGTTACAGGTCCCACTGTCTGCTGAGCCCTTGTTGTTACCAAACCCATTTTCTTCCTCTTTCCTGTTTTGCCCAACTGTCCTTTCAACTGTTCCTACCATCCAGTGTCCTCTGACTTTTCTTTTGCAGTTTGCCTTTCTAAAAATGTTTTATCTGCACAGTTTTGCAAGCTGTTTTTCCCTTCCCCTTCCCCCTGCCCTTACCCCTCAACTCTACTGCCATCTTCTCAACTGCAGGACTGATCTCTTCAACAGATCAAATCTGATCTTCACAAATTCACTTCAGAGCCTGGCCCAGTCATTTACTTTCTGGCCCCACTTTTTTTCTTCCTGCTGACTCCGTGTTGTTACCTGTGGTTCTCAGGAACCCTGCTGTTGCTTGCCTTCTGTTCTGTTTGCTTTAGCACATCTACTCCTGATGCTCTTTTCTGACCCTCACCAGGTTCTTTAAAACCCACTTTTTTCTCGGCAGCCCCCAGATGCTGATCTGCTGCGAGCCCATCGCCCAGATCTGCACACACTATCAAAGACAACACCGCATGTAAACACATAAAACACATAAAACAACATGCTGGCTGGAGTCAGTGGCAGTAAGCTACAAACCAGCCCTTGAAGTGGTTTTTACAAGAACCAAATAAAATCACAGAATCATTAAGGCTGGCAAAGACCTCTGAGATCATCAAACCCAGCTACTAACCCAGTACCACTGGTGCTCACTGACATAAGCACTCGGCAGAGAGTGGTGTTTGATGGAATGATCCTGCTGTCACCAAGAAGTTTAAATAGGGTTATGATCCTCTTCACACACACACTCTGAAAGCAACTGTTAGAGAATACTAAAGATGAAAAGAACAGATCATTCCCTAAATACTGGACACAGTTTCAGAGAATTGCTATGCTAGAGTTAGAGCTGGTCAACAACAAGCCTGTACTTCAAACCGAGAGAGAAAGTGAATTTAATACCTCACTCCCACTAATCCTGTATTACACACTCTTCCGATTAGGAGTATCCTCCTACCTATTTGGTTCAGCCACCTCCTAGGGCAGATTCAACTAGAGGGAAGGCATTTTTATTCCAGATAAGTACCTACATACTGAATTATTCAAGATTAATAAAAATAGCTTTTCTGTCTATAAACATGTTTACTATCCACAGAATATTGCCTTAGTTGGGCATTTGAGGACAACCACAACTATGCTGAAGACTGATACAGAAGAGAGGAGCCAGCAGATCTAAATTTCTTGATATTTAAAACCACATCCAAAAAGACATTAGTTAACAAGCCCTGACAGTACTTAGCATTGGTTAACAAGCCTAATCATATATTAATTTATAGCATATACTCCTTTTATAATTTATAATATGTTATAATATGTATAACATATACTCATGTATTTCTTGGATTATCTACAATTTTCAGACTCAACTCACAAAACCCACTACCACTTCCCAGCTAAAACCAGTATTTCCTATTACATGAAAAAACTCCAGCTAGAGTACATTAGCAATGAAGTATTGTAAAAGAAGGCCGATACAATAACTCCAAATAAATAAACAGTTAAAAAATGTCTCCTACTAAGATGTCCCACAAGATACTAGAGAGGAGATTACAACCCACTTTAAATGCCTGTTAAATGTGTGATCAACCCACTTCATTCGCTGTATTTTATAGCCTTTCCTAACATGCTTGACACATTCTGCTGCTTAAGAGGTTTTTATGACTTCAACCCACAAAGTCCTTCTTGGCCACTTATTTTTCACTATTACCAGATTACCAAAACAAAAGCCTTACAATTTTCTGCCCACACATTTTTAAGCAATAGAAGCAAGGCTGCACAAAGTCACCTACCCGGCAGTGCAAGCATAGAGTCAAATTCCCTGCAGTTGGATACTCCAGTGCTGTCTTCTGCACAGCTCTTCCACAGGTTCTCATACAATGTAGACGTTGTGATCACAGAACCATGGATACTGGAGACTTTCCAGTAATTGTTTGGCAAAGTAGCTCCAATAACTGCCAACCCACCCAAGCACATAAGAAAACCAACAATTTCCAACGCAGCAGTCATGCTTGTGAGTAGTAACAGTTAAATACCCTTATAATTAGATTACAATCAAGTGAAGCCTTTCAGAAGCCTCCTTGCTGTTTTATCTCTGGGTTTCACTCCAAAATGAGCCTACCTTTGCTCTTTGCCCTTTCCCCATAGATAAGGCTTACTGGGCATGACAATAAGAAGTGGGAGCAGTTCATGGTAAAGATATTAGCGTGTAAAAAAAGTGACAATATTAATTCTTTTTCTAATAGGAAGTGAAAAAATGAGCTTATTCTTCTTGTCAGCCTAGAAAGTCCAGTCAGTATTTCCAGAAAATACCTTGTAAGAGTGATAATATAGGCAAATATTTTATTTCTGTCTCTTGTCTGAAGTCAACTAGATGTTACACTAGATTAAAATTGCTTGTAATTTTATTAATGATGTCAAATCAAAAAGTTTTAGTGTATTCTTTTCTTGAGGTTTCAAACATAAAACAGCTTGAGAACAGGAGCTTTATTCAGCTGCTAGAAAATTTAGCAGTTTTTGGAGTAATGGTCATAAGAAATCCACAACAAGTGTATTGCCAGCTTCCTTCAGGAAGGTTAAGTTTATGGATGAGTGGTTTCCATTAATATTTTACTGCCTATTGATCTTTAGCTAAACACATTCAGTCTTAAAAACAGTCCCACTTACACTGTACAATTGTACATTGTATTACAATTGTAATAATGTATGTGTCATGGAAATGAAGTATAAGGAAATGAAGGAGAGCTAGTGTGACAGACCTATCTCAAAAGGAATAAAATGATGAAGAAAACCAGCTGTAGGACAAATAATACATCTCAGCAAATTGCATCTGTTTGTTAGAATACCTTAGGGTTAAAAAAAAAAAAAAAGTTATTCTAGGTAAAGAATATGTTAAACCCAGTTCAGTTGCTTCTGCTCTTGTCTAGACAGAATCGTAGACTCAATTCACATCACCCACTAATGTTAATGCTTTAAGGTACTTGTGTATCCAAGCAGGGTTAACCATCTTGCAGTGATAACCTGCTCTTATCTCCAGGAAATGGAGTCAGAGTTTCTTCATAAAATAATTCTGCTATGATGCAACATGGTAACAGAATCACAGCGTTTATGTAAACACTACCAGAAGCGTTAGCCTTTCAGAGAGCCACAGTCCCTACCAGGTGTTTGTTGGTTTTCATCAAAATTCACTGGTCACTTTGAGCTGCTGCTGTGGGTTGGTGGCTTCAGCTGCCAAAGGGTATTTCAGTGCCACTACGACATTTCTGCTCCCTTGGCAGTCAAGAGGACCATTGCCATTGATTTAAACAAGACCAAATTTGGCAATGTGATCCCGTGCAGCTCTGAACTTGCAATCTTTTAAGGAAATCAGATAGTGTGTAGTAAGAATTGATCTCAGGTGACTGTTATAGGATTCCCTCCTTCTGCTAAGTCACTGCAATTTGAAAAATGATGACATAGTAAAATGAACACACTGTACTAGTACCCTGGGGTATCTGCATCCCATTAAAAGCTCTCCAAAAGGCTCCCAGCTAATTTACCCATACACTGGTGCTACGCTGGTGATCTCAGCAATCACTTCTGCTGACAGCACTTTCTAAACCGAGATAGTTCGGACCATGAATCAAGTATCCCCAGCTGTTATACTGCTGCCAAAGACAGAAATAAAAAACCAAGAGTATAAGTTTAAAAAAAAAATTTTCCTAGTTAAGAAATGTATTTCACCAGGCATAAAGCACACACATGAACAGACAAGATTAAACTGCAAACCTGAAGTGCATGAGTTTTCCTACACAGCACCAGGCTTTTTAACAATTCCCTTGAGGAAATCACTCTTCAGTGTGTTAAAGAACATAAGGCTATTCTTCACTAAATTTTGTAAACTGTGGCTTGCCGAGCAATGGGCATAACAGCCAGTGCTGCTCTGCAAGAGGCTCTGCATCAGCAGGGATTAAAGTTGGTGTTGACAGCTTCACATCAGCACCCGCCACAGCTTGGGAGTTTTCCTTTGGGCTTGAACGCCATCATTGTTGGCCCCACCTCACCACTCTAATTCCCAGGAACGGAAGCATCCGGTACCTACACAGAGGAGGCCCTGGAGAGGAGCTGAACGGGTACCGGGACAACGTGAAAAGCTGACATTGCCTCTGATGCAATGAGTAGTGCTTTTAAAATCCTTGGAAGCATATGATCAGCCTCCTCTTGAGGCCACAAGCTCTGGCCTCATTACAGGATGCTGATCCTTCTTCTTAAACTGGCACTATCATTATGAAGGCAGATGAGGCCACCATCGCCAGGGCCCTGCAGAAGAACCATGAACATGCTGAATCTCCAGAGTTAAACTCTCACCCTTTGGAGATCTGCCTTACACTTAGGCAGCTCTGAGTCCAGGGAAGTCCATGTCTGTGTCAAGAAAAACAAGGTTCATAGTCTGTGGGACGAGGTGTTTTTAAGGTTTGAGCACTGCACGTTCAGAATAAATCTGCTGGAAGAGTCCAGACAGATAGCAATGGTAGTAATCAGTCTATAAAGCAGGGAAGACTTGAAGAAATGATTCTATTAATATCACTCATAAAGTGACTGCACAAAACTGAAAGTTGCAAAAGAATAAAAGCAAGGTTCTGTTTAAGACAGAAAGCTTAATAAAATACCGTTTCCAGAGGCTACAGTGTTACTGTTTCTACACTGAGTTTGCTGAGGAAAGAACTTCAATGTCAGTCCTTCCCAGTCCTTTACCATAAAGATGGTGTTTACAGAAAGATATTTTTAAAATCCAGAACAATTCAAACAAATACTTGCCAGCCCCCTAAAGAGACATTTCTTCTCTTTCTAGCTGCAGATGAACTACCCTGCTAGCATGGCCTACCCTAGAATACACAGAAGCATCAATTGCACAGATGTATTTTAGTCTAAGCTTGCCACCTCTGAGAAATTCCAGAAAAAATACCCAGCTACACAAGTTTAGCACAAAGTATCAAACCAGATTCATGTCTTACACCAAAGCACAAACAACAGTGCTCATGGAGCTATGATCTGCTTGTATTTAAGAACTAGGCTGAGTTAAAGGATGCTACTTCTTCTAAAACTATTAAAACAAACAAACAAACAAACAACGATTTATTGTGTATCACCCACACCTCTATGTCAGTACACCAGAGAGGGCAGCAAAGCCCCAGCAGCGACTGAGCTGAACTGCAGGGTGAAACACTGATTTCATGGTGGCCCTTTAACCTGTCTGCAACCACGACAGGATTTGTCCATACCAGACCCTCTGGGACAGCTGCACTGTGTGCCCCCCAACCTGCTAACATGCTGTCCAGAAAGAAGGAATAAAACCACATCCCTGGAGTCTTTAAACATATGCCATGACCACTTACGGTCTGAACTGAGCATGTAGAGAAATTTCTTGCACTGCACTGATCCAACAGCAGTTGTTGCACAGTCCATCCAAAGACCTTCAGAAACCCAGTCTTCAGTAACCGGCTCCGTCGTGGTGTCCAGAACTTTCCATCTGCTGGACATTGTAGTAACGAGCAATGTGGTGAATCCTGCTAAAGCCAGCAGCAATGCCCAAATCTGCAGAGCGGATGATGCCATTGCTGCAGAAGTTTTCTTCAAAGAAGTCTGCCAAAATTTCTGATATTAGAAACCTGTTGAAACAGTTCATCCACACACAGTACATGGAGTTACCTTTACGAAAGCCCGACCTTTGCAAAAACATCAAAAAGATACCTACCTACAAAATAATGTATCACACAAGGGAACTGCAGAGCTGGAATCTAAATCCCATTAAGTAACTGGAGTACTTGAATATTCTATATATATATTTTTTAGGAAAACTTTTATTACTGCACATGTTTACCACAAAATAATACAAACAGAGCAAAACCACAGGACACAACTGAGAAATTCTGTAGTTTTAATTTGCAGTGTTTCACCCATTCTTTACTTGTTTACTAACTCAAAATTCACTTAAAAATTAAAACTATCAAATGCTTTAGCAAATTATTCATCTCCCAATTACAGTATTTATCAATACAAATTTAAAGCAAGATAAATTGTGATACTCACGTTTATGGTATGTTTCTAACCTGTTTCATCTACCTTCCTGTGAGACACAAGTGTCAGCACTTTGTGAGGACCAATCTGATCACCCAAGGGAAAGTTTTGTGCTCTTTAGGACCTTTGTCCCATTCTAAAAATCAAGGACCCAGGGCCAAAGCTCTGTCCAACTGTTGCACAAAGACCTGGCACAGCTTTTTGCTACAGTAAAGTGTCAGTGAAAGGGAAAATTACATGAAAATTATGTAAGTTAGTACCAAATATACTCAGATTAACCTGGCATCCACTGGCATATAATTTGCTGTGTCAGGGCCACTGAGCTGCCCACACACCATCAGAGTGCGAAGCACTACAGAAAAATATTGTTACAACTTCCACAATGGCTGTTTTACCTGAAATTTTTAATGCATTTGTTTTAGGATGAATCCTAAACAAGAAATATGCAGCCAGGCACCTGTCCAGTGGATGACATTACCGAACCACACTCTTTGTGAGGGCAGCCATGCCCCGAGGCAGGACAGCCCTCCCAGGCTCACGGTGGAAGGGGGTCTGGCAGCTCGGGACAGCTCTGCAGCCACTTTGTGCTGCGACTCCTCCTCTCTTTGTCTTCCTCTGTCTCAAGGAGCCACTCTCACTCACTCCTTCCTGACTCTGGTGCTACCACACAAACCCCACAGCACTGTCCAGGTAACAGTTTATTCCAACACCACATCCATCCCCTTTCAACCCATACCATGGACACCTTACCCAACAGGGCCTGATTGGCACAGCCAATAGCAAATATGCATTGCAACTGTCCAAAGGGGAGTGACAATAAACCCAAATAAATACTCAAAGTCCAGAGCATCATCCCTCACAAAGTACACACATAGGCTACGTGCAACTAAGAGCTGTAACGGGATAAAAACAAGCCCTGGGGAAGCAAAAAGGATCACTGTAACATTAAAAACAGCACAGCCAAAATGCACATGGTTTGAACACAGCGCAGGAAGGGTTAGCAAAGAAAAATATTTAAGTCACTTAAATAAACAAGTTACTCCTGATAAGGTCTTTGGAAGCAAAAATGAGTGGTAAAAGTGTCTAAAATGTTAAAAACCTCTTTTACTTCTTTTTCATTTTTTTACATAGAAAAACAGAGAAAGAACATTGATTACAACAGTGGTTTCATTTACATATGTATTTATACATTTCTAGCATCAGCAAGATATGGCTTTGAACTTACTAATCACTTCTTAGTTCAGGCAGATTCTGAGGCTGACCCATGGCCACCAGCGCAATCAGAAAGAGATAAAATGCAAATTTAAATACGGTACTAAACTACTTAGAGCAGTTTCCCACCACAGCTCATAGGAGTTTTCTCTGGTCAGAGTCTGACCTTGGGTTGAGAAGGCAAACTCTTTCACTACTAGTTAGGAAAAAAATAAAAGAAGAACAATGTTAATTCATTTCCTATCACTTCCAAAGGATGTGACTTTGTAACTTTGCTTCTGAAGTTGTCATAACATCTTAATAACCTAATCAGGCTTATAGCCACTTGCAATTACAATATGCAGATCAGTCTCATCTTGCTATTAACTTTGCCTTCACACAATGAACTACAGAGTAACTCGGGCTGGAAGGGGCCACATGGATGCCAACCTCCCACTAAGGCACAGTTTCAGTGTTGGGTCAGGTCACCCAAGCCATATCCACTCACAACAGAGTGGTCTCCAGAGCTGGAATTTGCACAGCACTCTCCTGTGGAGCGTGTTCCTCACACTGTGCAGAACTTTTCCTGCTACAATATGTGACTGGTGCCTCTCGTCCTCGCCGTGCACCCTTGAGATAAACCACTGTTTATTCTGCTGCTTGATTTTGGCAGCTCTGCAATCCGTGGTGGTCCAGGCGTGACTGGCACGTAGGCAGCCTCACTGTCCCATGAGTATCTCCACGGCAACACAGGTGACCAGAAAGGTGCATGCAACTTCTTCAAACTTACAAACTACTTTCAAAGCAAATGCCTGTTTTCTTTTCCCATTTAATTTCCGGAGGCTGGCAGTGTGTACAGCGGACTGTTCCCTGCTAACACAGCTCTCCAGCCCTGCAGAGCTTTGCTGGCATGGAGAGGGTGCTGGGAAGAGCAGGAGCCCCAGCCAGCAGCAAGGGGACCACAGGACACCTGTGGCACCTGCTCAGGGGTGTGTGGGTAACTATAGAATCATAGTCACCAACATTGGAAGAGACCTTTAAGATCATCCTGTGCAACCGTCCAGCCAGCAGTGCCACTGCACCCCTGAGCCACTGAACCACATCGCCCAGGGCCGGGTCCAGGTGCCTCTTGAGCACCTCCAGGGATGGGGACTCCACCACCTCCCTGGGCAACCTGTTCCAATGCCTGACCTCCCAAACAGAGAAATATATGTTTTTAATGTTTAATCTGAATCTTCTGCCTCATTTTAAAGCCATTTCCTCTGGTCCTCTCACTGCAGACATGGCAGAAGGGACTGGCCCCATCTCACTACAGCCACTCCTCAGAAGACAAGTTTCCTAAACCTGTCACAAGCCTTGTTGCCCTTCACTGGACATGGGCCAGCACGTCAATGTCCTCTTTAAAGTGGGCGGCCCAAAAGTGAATGCAGAACTCGAGGTGTGGCTTCACCCATGCCGAGTACAGGCGGATGATCACTTCCCTGGTCCTGCTGGCTAAACTATTCTTGATACAGATACGGGGAAGAGCCTGGAAGGCGGCTGTAGGGTGGGAACCTGGTTATCCAGCAGCCCTTTGTTGGAGCAGCCCAGTGGTGAGGTGAGGTGGGGTGACGTGAGGTGAGGTGGGGTGAAGGAGCCAGGGAAGGTGCTGAGGTGTGGCAAGGTGATGTGGAGCCACACACGGAGCAAGACAATGCTGAGGCAGCAGCTCCAGCCTCCACCTCACCTCCTGGGCTGTTGCAGGCTCTGCCTATTCCATGAGGCTTCTAGAGAGCACTACATTAAATCAGCCCAGCAGAGAGACCTTGATAAATCAGAGGGCTGGGCAATCACCAGCTGTATGAAGCTTAAAAAGGGAAAGTGCTGGATTCTGCACCTGGGATGGGACAATCCCAATGTATCTACAAACTGGGGAACAAGACACTGGAAAGCAATTCCAGGGAAAGGGAGCTGGGGGTCAATGGCAAGTTGAATATGAGTCAGCAGTGCCCTGGCAGCCAGGAGTGCCAGCTGTGTCCTGGGGGGCAGCAGGCACAGCATCGCTGGCCAGGCCAGGGTGGGGATTGCCTCAATCTGCTCTGCACAGAGACGGCTTCACTTCGAGTCCTGGGGGGGTTTTGGGCACCACAATACAGAAAAGACATTAAGCTATTCGAGAATGTCCAGAAGAGGGCCCCAAGGATGGAGAGGGCCTTGAGAAACGGTATGAGAAGCGGCTGAGGACACTTGGTCTATTCATCCTTGAGGAGACTGAGAAGGGATCTCTTTGCAGTCTGTAACTCCCACGAGAGGGGAAGAGGAGGCGCAGGCTCTGATTTGTGGTGACCAGTGACAGAACCGGAGGGAATGGCATGAAGTTGTGTCAGGGCAGGTTTAGGTTGGGTATTAGGAAAAGGTTCGTCATTTACATGGTGGTTGGGCAGTGGGCTCTCCGGGGAAGTGGCCACATTACCAAGCCTGACAGAGTTCAAGGAGCATTTGGACAATACTCAGGGACACACGGTGGGATTCCTGGGGATGGTCCTGTGCAGAGCTAGCAGCTGGACTCAATGATCCCTGTGGGTCCCGTCCAACTCAGCACATTGTGTGGTTCTGTGAAATGACGGCAGCCCCTGTTCCCCCGGCGCCCGCGCTGCCCGACAAGGGGGCCAAGGCGCTGCCACGCTCATCATGGCGGCAGAGCGGGCACCACCCACTCGACATGGCGGCCCCGGCAGGGCTCTGACCCCGCGGCGCTGCCCGCTGTGCCCGGCGGCGGCACCGAGAGCCGCACGGACCTCCATCCACCCGCCGTGCGGAGCGCCCCGGAGCCGCGCCCGCCCTTCGCCGTGCGCTGACCGAGCGGCTCCCCCGCCATCAGGGGGAAGATGTCGCCCGGCTGCCCCGGAAGCGCTCCGGGAGGCGCCAACATGGCGTGGCGGTGCTGGGCCCTCGCCGGGGCCCTGCGGCCGCACAGGTACCGCGGGCACGGGATGGGACGGGAGGGGAAGGGAAGGGCAGAGGCGGCTGGGGCGGGCGGTGCTGACGGTCCGGTGTTTCCCTCCCAGGCTGGCGCTGCTGCTGCTGC